>JAOXJP010186458.1:0-12349 GCA_025762735.1 Platanus orientalis | reverse complement strand
TATTGGATTTCTATAATCAGTCTACACTAATGTATCATGCAATTCAGGAAGTGTTACCACCTCAATGGATAAAACAGTGACATGTTCCAAGTGTTCCTCAAATGTCTATGACAAAATCAAGAAAAAAGAATATACAACCGAAGCTTTTGTGGATCCAAAAGCAGAGCTCTCAACTTGCAACAATATTAAAAAAGATGAGAAAAAAAAAAAAAAACCAAAATAAGGGAGACAAAAAGAGGTGGATTGGGGGAATCATGTTGTTTTTTTTTTCTTTCTAATTTCCATTCCTAATCACATCTCAAGTGCTTCTGAAGTATTACTCCAACCAACAAAATCTGGTTATGGAATTAACTTCTTTCGCTAATCTATTAATCTGAAAATTTGTTACTTCCTATCTCCATGATAACAACAGTTCATGAAGAAGTGGAATAAGTATAGAATTGGCCTCCTCTAACAGAAAATGGTGCTAATGACCCATCTGAATAATCATCGCGAAGTTGTTACTTACCAAGTGTTGTAATGAAAAAATGGATTCAAAAGAAAGAATAATGAAACAAGGAAAGCAAGATAGTATCCATCAACTATCATTTGTATTTGGACCCACATTAATGAGATGCAATGAAAGAATTGGGTAACACTAGTTGAGAAATAGTAAAGAGAATTGGGGTACAATAAAATTGGCCGTAAACATCTGTTAAGCTTGGCTGTACATCTCTTTTTGGGTTGGTTTTTGCAACAACAAGCAGGTACAATAGAATTTCATGCCATGCTTAAAGAGAATAGAGGTTTTGGGTTTGTACTCTTAGCATGCAAACTGTCTAGACTAGGTTGAAACTTGTCAACCCTGGTTAGCTGGACTATGCGTTTTCACAAACCAGACATTAGTTTTGAAGAAAGAATCAACTTGAAGGTTACACTTTCTTGATAGAAAACTACACGCGTTCTAAAGAAAATTTATTCTACTTTTATGAATTATGAGAACTTCTACTTTAAGAAAATGTGTTACATCTAGCTAAGATCACACAATGAATATACAATGGTTAAGCCATTTTTTGGGTACTAATGATCAAGCATTTTCAAAATAAATGTATTTTAACTCTTACATTGATATCTTAACAAAGAACCTATACTTCTAAGTTCAAAAAAATCTCATTAGATATGTCTGGCTGGATGGGAAAGCAAGTGCAAGGGCTGATCCATGGAGATGTTCAAGACCATTGAATAACCGGCATATACTGATAGATTTCCCCATCTACTGACTGATTCAGCATTGCAAACCACCTGCATGTAACAAGGAGACTCTTTCACCATAGCAAAACCAAGCTGATTGATTCAAGTTCTTACTTCCTTTTTTCCTTGTGTACAATTCTGATAAGTTGGTACAATTGGTGGTGGGACTCAACATGCATCTCAATCAACTTCTCTCAATTTACATGGTGTTAAAGGGTGTAAGCAAAGAATCCCTAGATCAACACAGCTCTTGGCCACCATCATAGCTGCATATAACAAAGAGACTCTTTCATTGGTTTGTTCATCACTTCTATATCAATCATTAATCATTCTTTTGGGTGGTGTTTCATAAAGAAGAAAGAGATTTTTTTTTTTTTTTTTGATATGTAAAGAAAGAGACTTATTTGTCAACCATGTAGCTAATAGATTAAGCAAATGTTCTGTGATGAAAATGCCTCTGTAGTGTATACCTATATGGTCAGCAATTTAACCATTCTAACTACCTTGTCTTGGCCATGACCCGGAATTGGCATTGTATGGACTGTGCTGATGTTGGCTCAATAATAAGGAAGATATGTGCACAAAGGAAAAACTGTGTTTCCAATCATAAAAATTCTTAGAAATGTTCACTAAAACAACCGGCGACTGGTTTCAAAACCAGCATTTAGGGTTTTGTCCGGTTTTGTCTCTTTACCTCAGTGGTTTAACCTAACCATTGGCTTGAGACCCACAAAAATTAACCCACACCTTTGGCTAACGTCACTTCAGTTCTTTTAGGGAGGTGTCATGCGAAGGTGCAGTCACACGTTAGCCAGCTTCTAAGCTGTCGCATAGAATCTGCTATCTTTTCTCTCCCTAATTAATCGTTCCAAGGAATTGTTGAGGTTAGTAATATGTTAAGGCTGCGTTTGGCAGCCACCTGTAATGCAATCATTTCATTTGAGTTTCCCAGTCTTTTGTTGCCACAATGGGATGGTTTCGTAATGAAACCATTTAGATTTGCACAGATTTGTGCCTGATAACATTAATCATTTCATTTTATAGAAAAACCTGAGATGAATTCATTTCTAATTGTAGTTAACAAATCAGTATAAATTTGAATTAGTTCATTTCAAATCATCACCTCATGGCTATAAATGCCTTGGGGAACTCAAATGAAATGATTACATTTCAGGTGAAACAGGCTATAACATATTATAATACAACAACAACAACACAACAACCTTATATATTAAAATAAGATATAATTATGTATTTAAATAATCTATCATTCTTAATGAATATATTTGTTCATGTATGCTTATGTAGTTAGATTATAATATGCTTACTAAGTTTCCATTATTTTTACAATATTTTATTCCAACATTTATGTTATGTCTTATTTTGACCCAACTGACATTTCTACCGACACTGACATTTTGAACCTTGGTTTCAACCTCTAATTCTTAAATGTTTGAGAGTAAGAATTTTACTCATAACACTTATATTTTGCAGTAGGTTTTTCAAAGGTTAGGCATAGATCTAGGCGAATTGACTCATAATGAGACTACGTGTCATGACTCGAATCAATGGGTCATGATGTGAGCCAGGTCCAGATTCGTGACATGGGAATGACCCGCCCTAAACCCGTTTCTCATAACGAATAAACCAACGAACTCAAAGTATGTCATCAACCCTCTAACCTATTCACATCATTTTTCATATAACTTATTATTCTTTTCGTTTCATATCCATTTAAGTCCATTTAAACCAATCACATCGTAGCGGAATAATAAAAGTAGTCATAATCCAAAATAAGTGCAGCGAAAATAAAAATGTCACATCAATACCAAATTTTCTATTAACCAAAGTAAGGGCCTTGTCATACCCATAATAAAAGTATATACAAAATTTCCCCACGAAGAGGCCCATCCCAAAATACCAAATGTATAACTCTCATCCCAAATAAAATAGAAACTGAATGTAAATTAGAGACAATGAATGAACCAGCTGCCCAACTCCAAAGATTCTCCCTTGTCACAAGGCACGAACCGTACCCATATGCCTAATCATTTGCAGGTGATGCCAATTAGGGTATGTTTGACAGGCTTAACGGTAGGGTATGCAATTTATACAACACAAAGGAGAAGTAAAGCAGATATAACAATAGACAGAGTGATCCAATGTAGATGAAGGAAACATAGTACATATAATATAAGTGCATGCATGAACAATAATATGCATGTATCTCTACTAGAATCAAGTGTGCTCATGTTCCGAAAGATTAAGTGATAATTCAAACCAAGATAGCTTTAAAACATGTATATATTAAAGCTACATGCTATGTACCATGAACCAACTACCATATACTAGATAAATAAATGCATGTAGTGTAAGAAAGTACACTACATGTCATATTCCAAAACCATGTTTATCTAAACACCAAACTGTCACCAAATACCAACGAACAAATCAAAGTTCCTGATAAATCTAAATTCAAGTCCAAATCAAATAACTCAAATAGAGTTTTGATAAAACCAAACCATGAGTTGGACCACTAGGGTTGTCTTCACCTATTGATGTGATTTAGTGATTGGGTACTTGAGATATTTGGGCAAGTGTATAGCCCCTTCACTAATTATGTGACCCAACGATAGGGTACCTGATATATTTGGACAAGTATATAGCCCATTCACCTATTGGCGGTCATAATTGGATAATTGGTGCCCCTTCACTATCGATGATGATAATTGGGTAAATATATAGCCCATTCGCTTATTGGTGGTGATAATTGGACAACTGTTGTCCCTTTGTCTATCGATAGTGATAATTGGGCAAGTATATAGCCCCTTCTTCTATTGACAGTCATAACTGGGCAATTAGTGTTTCTTCACCTATCAACGATGATAACTGAGTAAGTACATAGCCTTTTACCTATTGGTAGTGATAACTGGACAACTAGTGTTCCTTCGCCTATCGGCAATGATAACTGAACAAGTATATAACTCCTTCGCCTATCGGCAGTGATAACTCATTCACCATCCCACTTGAGGGTATATCATACAAAATCCTCGTTTCCAAATCCGATACTATATTCATGCTCATGTATAGTAAAATAACTATTACATAAATATGTCATGTGAAAGATATCCATATGTACTAGCTCATACGTAGTTTTAAAACCAATGAGATAAATCATGTATAAGGGCCAAATATCAATATGAAAGTATAGATATGTATACCAATCCAATGGCATGTATGTTGCTCATGAAAATGAAAATGTTCATTACCGAAATATCATCAACAACAAAACCAAATAGCCAAAATATTTCCAAAACTCATGAAGAAATCCAAGTGAAATGTTCTTTGAAAACGCCAAAGTAAATCATGCCAAAAACAACATGCTCAAATTGCTAAACATTCTCAAAAGATGCAAAACTCAAAACATTCACACATGAATTCTAAGATCCTAACATAGAAATTCATATAATATCATAAATTACTATAATCCAGCATATATTCGAATGAATTCACCAAAAAGATCAATAAGCATGTGCAATGAATCCAAATGCATCCAGGAAACATGTAAATAATAAGGGAAACAGTAAGAAACATTTTATTAAACATGTAGAGTGTAAGGATTAAGGAAATCAAAGGGCAAACCCAATCTTTATCACAAGATACCTTTCAATCCTTACAACTCATGCAAAACATGCTCCAAAACTTTTTCATATAGATTAGGAACCATTCATCACAGTCCATAAAGCTCCATTCACAAGAAACTAGCTCTACAACCCAATAAATCAAAGAAACTAATAGGAAAATTACTAAGTAACATGCTCGCATCATGATACCATATGTGATGGGAGATTTAAGGGATTAAATTCATTTAGTATATAAGAGAAAATTTAAGAGAAAGAGAGAGGATTTTGGCAAGATTAATGAGAGACAAAAGGAGGATCATTGGGGGTTCCACTATCCACGTTGAGGTTCAAGAAAATGAAAAAAAAATGAGGGGCACCAATTGGATAGTGATGTTTCGAGAGGACCTCATTTCGAGACATTATGTTTGCTGACAACAAAATAAACTAAAATAAGATCTCAGGTTTATGTGTGTGTGTGTGTGTGTGTATATATATATATATATAAAGATGGTAACCAAATATGGCATAAGTGGTTTAAAAACTCACTCATAGAGTAGTGAAGCCTCATCATTCATGATGGGGTAGCACCCCATACATCTTCTCAACAAAATAAAAGTAAAAGTATAATCATACCGATTAAAGAAAAAAAAGGGCACCAAGGAACTTGGGTTTAGAACCCCCTTTTCACCTATTTACAACTAACCACTTACTAGTTTCGCTACACAAAGAAAGGGAGGGGGGGAATCTTGCTATGCAACAAATAGTTATTCATTAAGCCATTAATTGTGGCACAAACTATACTAGTACAACTAGACGAGTACACTTGGCATGGAAGAAAGATTGAGCTATCTTAGCTCAGGTGGTTTGTATTGTTGTGAATTTGTAATAATAAACCTAGCACTAGGAAACATCTACTTGCATTATCCTCCAAATTAGTATGTTTTACCATGTACAAATTTATCTCGTATAGAATAATTGAGAAGTGGAGCAAAGAGGAAAGGGTTTCTTCCAAAATAGATTTTAACTTGAGCATATAGTTGGCAACTATTCAAGCAAAGCTAAGACCATGTTCGACCTTAAACACACACCATTGGTTCTATGAATTGTAGGTGTTAAGCATGAATCTTGTGAGTGAAAAACTAAGACCTATCATGGTTTCTAGTTGACAAAAAGGAAGGTCTTTATTGCATGGCTGAGAGGGATCTCAAGGGAGTAAATGAGCGTTATTCTCTTGAAAAGAACTGGTTTTTTTTACCATAATTAAGTTCATTGACACATAATTGATGTACTTATATTTTATCACTATTTTCATACCTTTTTAGCTTAAGTTTATGTTTGTCTCTTATTTTTTAATTGTTTCTGTTTATTTTTAGCTTAATTCTTCTTGCTTGGATTAATTAGAGCAGAAAGTGTATTATTCTTCAAAATGAAGTGATTTGACGTTTTTATTGGCTTGATTTGAAGTGTTAGCCGAAATTTGCTAAAAGATTGGTGATATGGTTTTGGAGCTAATTTTAGAAGAATTGAAGCTAATTGAATCAAACTTAAGGACTAAGTAATGAAGAAAAGGGAAAACAAGGTGCTGACAACTTTCTTAATCATTGTTTTGGCAAGATTATCTCCCAGATTTTCTGAACCTATTTCGGTATTTTGGGCATAACTTCCTTTTAGAAGTCCAATTTAGGTGATTCTTGCGCCCAAAGAAAGCTAAGAGATAAGGCTACAACTCTCGTGTTGACAACTTTGCCCTAGTAATTCGTTTTAGAGGAGAAAATCGCGTCACAAGTGGAGGCTAGTTTAGGAAAGTTTTCATTCAGAAATTTTCTAAACATAATTCGGTAATTTAGGAATAACTTTCGCTCCAAAGGTCCAATTGAGGTGATTCTTGCGCCCAAAGAAAGCTAAGAGACAAAGCTACAAATCATATGTTTACAACTTTGCCCAAATAAATCGTTATCAAGGAGTAAATCATGCCACAAGTGGTAGGTCAAGGAAAAAAACTGTTTTTTCAGTAATTCTCTTCAGGGAGCAGCGTTTTTAGCCATAAAAGGATGTAAGCACTAAGGAAGAGGATAACGTACCAGAGAGTAGAGCATTCACCATTGAAGGATTTTAGGGAGAGAATTCGGACCATTGAGGCAAGGAAAAAGATTAGATTAGAGCGGCTAGGATTTTAAGATTTCAGCCAACAATAGTTCTTTTCTTCTCTTTTTCCTCTCTTTGTTTTGATAATCTTTCAATGTTTTTAATTAAGACTATGGATTGTAATAAGCTTATCATGAACTAATTTCTTTTGCTAAGGCTACGATGTAACCTAACCATGACAATTTAAATCCTATTATTTATGCTATTCAAAGTTTTTCATTCCTTGTTGAGTATTCATTACCATGCTTAATTCTTTTAAATATCTAGCCAATATTTATTTGATTTGATGTTCATATTAAGACCGATAGGTGATGTATGTTATTTGCTTCTTGTAATGATTGCCATGTATTGAATGAAAGACAGAGATGTGCCAATATGATTCATGTAGTATTTTCTTAGAAATTCCATAGAACTTAATGTGCTTGCATGTATTTAAATTCACATAGAGATATAGTGGGTTAATATGTGTAGGTAATTGTAATGATTCTCGAGAGAGATCATTGGATAGGTTAGGGTTTTTCATTGTAAACAAGGGTAATTATTCTTTAATAGTATGATATTAGGGTTTATTTAGGATTGGTTATGGTGAAATCAGATGCCTTACTATTTTGATCATTTGTTGAATTTGATTATTTCCTTTTGCATGTTTATTTTGTACTTGCTGAAATTTTTATTTTCGCATCTTACAATTTGATTTTTCAGATAAAACTAGAGTTAGAATAATTTTGGTAGTTAATAGAATAATCAATCTCTATGGGACAATACTTGACTCTTCACTTTATTACTTGAGTCGATTAGTACACTTGCTAAATTTATGCATCAGTAACAAGGGCTAAGTCATCATCCAAATCTTCATTTAATTCGGAGGGCTCTTCTACCTTAAGGGAAATTCCCTTTTTCTTGGTAGATTCCTTTATGATTGCTTCAAATGTTTAAAGTGAGCCAATAAACTCCTCTAACTTCATGACTTCTAGGTCTTTGCTGTCCTCTATGGCGATGACTTTAGGCCTGAACCTTTTGGGTAGGGACCTAAGTACTTTCTTAACCACTTTTGACTTAGGGATGTCCTCTCCTAGACTCCTCATGATGTTCACCAAGTTTGACAACTTGGCATTGAATTGGGAGATTTCTTCATCTTCCTCCATTCTAAGAGCTTCAAGTTTTATCGTGTAAATTTGAAGCTTAGACATCTTTACAGCACTCGTATCCTCATGGGTAACCGAGAGACGCTTTTAAGCTTCATTTTCCATCTTGAGATGAGCTATCCTCCTAAACTCATCTGGAGTTAAGCCATTAGCTATGACATTCAATGCCCTAAAGTTGAACTTGTGAGCATCCAACTTGGTGGGAGTCCACTCACTCCTAGCTTTGTTAGGCTGTGTATAGTCATCAACAATCATACTCCATACCTTAGGGTTATAGGAATTTAGGAATATCTCCATTCGAGATTTCCAATATTCATAGTCCGTTCCATTGAAAAATGGAGGGGTACTAATAGACATGCCACTCTCTTCTCTAGCCATCTAGGATTTTTAACCAGAATCTTACTCTGGATGTTAAGCCCTATGTAAGTAACCCAAGCTCTGATACTAATTGAAATGACACTGAAGTAATCCTAGAGGGGGTGATTAGGATTTCTCAATTAATTTACCCCTGTTTTAATTTACCTTGCGGATGTTATTAATTTCTTTTTCACTTGGCTCAATTGAGTGAGTGTGTGCTTCAATGGAACTACTCAAGAATAATATCAAACATATGCTATGCAAGAGTAGTATAAAGTATAAATATGGAGAGACAAGCAATCACACAAGCACAACCACAACACAAGGTTTATAGTGGTTCGGCACTCGGGCCTACGTCCACTCTTCTAAAACTCACTACTAAGCTTAGGTATATTTTATTTAGGATATATTACAACCTAAGTCAATATACAAACCTAACTACTTGCTCAATGGCAAGCTAAACAACAACACTTGGTGTCTCCGGCGAGTGTGTATTACTTTCGGTGTCTCCGACGGAGGTAGTCAAGCTTCTGATGTCTTTGGCAGAAGCAAAGCAATTACAATAACAAGTATGAATGCAAAGACAATAAAATTTTACCAAAATATGGTTGATGTTGCTAATTGATAAATGTGGGATGTTCCTTGATGAGCTAGTATGCCTTAGCTACCCACAAACTCTAAGTACTTGGCTCTAGTACTCCTTGAACTTAGCCAAAGGTGAGTTCCTATTGGGAAAGTCATCACCACAACCTCTCCTCAATAGTAGTAGTGATGCTTAATAGGAGAGAAGAAAAGATAGAGAGAAGTGTAGAATCTTAGCTACTAAAGCTTAATAATCTATAGGCAATAGAGGTTTGCACAATGAAGAAGGCTCTCAAAATAGTATGCCTCTTAGCTCTCTCCAAAATAACTTGGAATGTTTGAGATCTCTTACCCTTAAAGAAAAAAGTCTCTTTTATAGTAGGGAGGAACATCCATAGCCTTAGGATAGGCATATGATAAAAGGAGAGGCATTTTGGGCCTTTGGATATGCAAAAATAGGGTTCAAAATTTGAAAAACTCACCTTAAATTTTGTGTTGAATTCTTTTTTCAACAATATCCTCAAAACCGATTAGGGGTTTAGAAACCGATTTGGACTCCAAATCGGTTTTGAAACCCGCAATCAATTTCGACTTTCGATCAGGATCCAAATTGGTTTGGGGTTTCACAATCAATTTGGGTTTTGGGGAAAATTCTCAAAATTCATATCAAAACCAATTTGGGCTTATTGGTTTAGGCCTCGGGAGTGCTGACTAAGATGCAAAATCAGTAGCAAAACCGATTGTGAGTTTCATAACTGATTTTGCCGAAATTGATTGCAGCTTTCGTAATCGGTTTCGACTAAATTTTTCTGTACTTATGATTTGGGCTGAAATCATTGGGCTGTTCTTGGGCATCTTGGTTTGGGTATACACAAGTACCCTAAACCATGTCTAGATTCATTTTAAGATACATAAAATGATATGCATACATGTGGTATACCTTCCTTGGTGTGCCTTTTTTCCCATGCTCTACCTTAGGTCTTTGATCTTTCTTGGCTTCATGAGTTGAGCTTGTGAGATCACATAGGACACTTACAAGACTCCTAGTACTACCCATATGCCCATGGGATTGACATGCATCAACACAATCTACTTGGACCAGTCATCAGAGCCACTGTCCACCTACTCTATAGTCCCCTTCCTCTCAATATATTTCTTCTTCTGGGAGTATGAGTGGCCAACTCTAAAGTAGAGAGTGTTATCACCACAAGGATGGGAAATGCCCTCTTCTAGGCCAGTCTCGAATGAACTCTCATCTTCCTGTAGAGGAGCCACGTCCATAATGTTAGTGGTCACTAAGTCTGTGTGCACCTTTGGCTCAACCTCAATAGATGCAGAGGGCATCTCAGTGTCTCCCTTGCCACTACCTCCATCCCCAGGAATGAAGATCTACTTCAATAACTACAAAAAAATTTAAAGACAATTTTAAAATCAAATATGGAATCATTAAAGGGAATTTTGTTGAAAAATAAAAATAGTTTTCTATTTGATATCTCTTCGACCTCCTTCTTGTGACCTTCCTTTAGAGCTAAGACCCCTATTAGATAAGCTTGGTGCTTTTTCCCTACTAAGGCAAAACACCTAGCCAACTTGCGGAGGGCACTCAAGTACACATCCCTCGAGACCTGCAATAAGTACATAACTTTATCAAACATCTTAAAATTCATAATTTTAACGAAGAAACAAAATAAACTAGGTTATACATCGGTCACAGTCTCTGGATGCACCCACCTCTCAGGAAGCTCTGCATCAGGTCAAGGCTCCTTCAGTCACTCTACCCTCGAGGTCAATCATTACCACCACATCAGTTATCAATCCTACTAGATTAGGCTTGACTATAGGAGCCTTTCTCTTCCTTCCCCTTCTGGTAGGAGGTGCGGGTTCGTCTGCGGGCTAGGCCTTGGCTACCTGATAAAGTCAAATAAATAAACAATCTTCATATATTTTAGAAGCAAATGAAAAAAAATTAATAAAAGACTGCAAAAAAATAAAACAAACTCACCTAGGGCTTGATGGGGCCACCTAAAGGCCCGCAAGACTGAGTGGCCCACCACTCACTGTAATCCCTACCCTAATCCAAGAAGACCGAGGCATCAATGCCTATCTCACCTCTCCCAGCCTCACCCTCAGTATCAATGACCAAAGGGGGGGAATGAGGGACCATAAAGTCCTCCACTCCCACGCCTACTTGACGCCAACACCTCTCCCTGAGGTACATGGTAATCTTGTCAGTGGCTATCAGTACGATCCTTTGATGAGACTAGGTCCAAGCCGAGGTCTGGGCAAGAGTTGCATCCCTCTCCAAGACCCACCGAGTCCAGGGATGCCACTAAACCTGCATAAGACATAATAAAATTTAGAATATGCTTTTTAAAAGTGAATAAACAATTAAATAAGGAAAAAAGATTGTATACTTACCTAAGCAGCAATCAAGAGGTCTAGGTCTCGGTAAAAGACAAAGATGGACTTGTAAACCTTCTGGTGGGTGTTCGAGACCTTCCACCTTGCTATGCAAGGAAAGGGAAACACCTCCTCATTCCTTTATGCGGGAGCCAAAGGTAGAAAGTGCTCATAGTACCACACCTACAAAAAGGAAGAAGCCCAAAGTTAAATGGCATACAAACAAAAGAATAGGAAAAACAAATGTGTAATAACAATAACAAAAGAGAGGGTAAGTTATCCCTCCTAGAGGAAGTATAGACCCAAGAAGGCATGAGGGCCCTGCCCAGTTGAGATTTCTCTCATATTGGAGTACATCCACCCAAGGGCAGATCTACCCCAACTGTAAGTCCCCAGACGGCCCAAATCCTCGAGTGCAGGTAGTAAGTAGAAGTACACCCGATCACTCTTTCCCACAATAGATGGATTAGGTCAGCATGTAGAGAAGGAATGAGCAGGTAGAGAAGACTATCTCAGCCTTTAAACTTCCTTCTGTTGCCTAAACATACTCCTTCTCGAACCAAGAAGGAAAGACACCTTTCGTGCCCTTGTAGTACTCCACCTACTATGGCCCTATACATCTCACCACACTAACTCCGCGTCAGCATCATCAATGGAAGGTGAAGGTGTACCATCCATCAAAAGCCCGATCATCATGAAAAGATTAATGGGAGGCATGCCAATCTTTCCCATGGGTAGGTGGAAGGTCTGAGTGATCGGTGACCATCTCTTAGCAAGTGCCATCATTTAGCTTTGTCAGCTTTCAACATGGGCAATCTCATAAAGGGCTTGAAACCTAGGTCTCACACTCTATCCTGGACCTTGGAG
>JAOXJP010186447.1:0-12349 GCA_025762735.1 Platanus orientalis | reverse complement strand
GTTTTGAGAACATGTGGGTTCTTCACCCCTCTTTTAAGGAGTGTATAAGAAAATGGTGGGAGGTGCATCAGGAAGGAGATTGGGAAGGTTTTCGTTTTTTGAAGAAATTTCAATTTGTGAAGAAAAACTTAATTAAGCGAAACATTAATTCTTTTGGAAGGATGAATGAAAAGAAGGTGATTTGGGATGAAATCCGGGTCCTCGATAACTAGTTGAATGAGGATGGTTTGCTTTCACCAAAGTTGGAAATTAAAACAAAAAAATCTTCATGGAGGTTATCCTTAGGTGTGAAGACATCCACGAAAGTTAGAAAGAAAAGTACAA
Source organism: Platanus orientalis (assembly GCA_025762735.1). Lineage (NCBI taxonomy): Eukaryota > Viridiplantae > Streptophyta > Magnoliopsida > Proteales > Platanaceae > Platanus > Platanus orientalis. Next base: position 12,025 of record JAOXJP010186447.1, on the reverse strand, counting down.
GCGGATTAAAGAAGGTGATGACAATACAAAAAAATTTCACAGGGTGGCTTATGGAAAGAATAGGAAAAACATCATTTCTCGTTTTACCATTGAGGGAAATATGGTTAAAGATCTGAAGTATCATTAAAGAGGAAGCTATTAAAATTTTCTCTAATTTCTACTCAAGAGATATTGGTGAACACTTTTCATCGATGATCTTTTTAAGTACTCGTTGGATGAGTCTGAGGCTACTGGTCTGGAGAAGCCTTTTTCTGAGGAAGAAATTGAGGGTGCTATCTTTTGTATGGCCAAAGAAAAATCTCCAGGTCTAGATGGTTTTTCCATGTTTTTCTACCAAGAATGTGGAATATATTAAAAGGAGACCTTACGATAGTGTTTGCAGAATTTTTTGACTAAGGTACGATCAATAAAGGGGTGAATGCAACGTTCCTTATCTTTATTCCCAAAAAGGAAGGGGCTTTAGAGCTTTCGAATTATCGACTTATCAGTTTGGTTGGCAGTCGTTACAAAATCATTGCGAAAGTCCTCTCATTGAGGTTGAGGGAAGTCATGGACAATGTTACTTCTAACTTGCAAGGTGTTTTTGTAAAAGGCCGTCAAATTATGGATGGCATTCTTATTGCCAATGAATGTGTAAATGTGTTGAAAAAGAAAAAAAGATTCTGGGTTGGTGTGCAAGATTGTTTTGGAAAAGGCTTACAACAGAGTAAACTAAGCTTTTTGCATTGGGTGTTAGGAAAAAAGGGCTTTGGAGGTAAATGGATCGATGGGATTATGGGTTTTTTAGATCATCATTTTTCTCATCATGTTAAATGGTGCTTCAAAATGATTTTTTGGGTCTTTTCGTGGTTTGAGGTAGGGTGACCCTCTCCCCATTCCTTTTCACTCTAGTAGCAGATTCTTTTATTGCTTTGATGTCAAAAGCAATCTCTCTCTCTCTCTCTTATTTATGGTTTTAATGTGGGGGGGAGACGATGCAGTTTGCAAATGATACTATTTGCTTTATCAAAAACTCAAGTGATCAGGTGATGCATTTGAAATATATTCTTCAGGCCTTTAAAATTATCTCTGGACTAAAAGCGAATTACACAAGATCTACTATAGCAGGGATCAGGAGGGGGAGGATTTTGCTAATTTCGCTGCCATGTTGGGCTATAAAGTGGACCAATGGCCACTGAAGCATCTTGGTTTGCCCTTGGTTGGAAATATTATATCAGTTTCTTTTTGGGATCTTGTGGTGAAAAAGCATCTTGGTTTGCCCTTGGTTAGAAATATTAAATTAGTTTCTTTTTGGGACCTTGTGGTGAAAAGGGTTCAAAAGAAACTATCTTGTTGGAAGAGGTCATATATTTCCTTGGGTAGAAGGATAACCTTGATTAAAGTTGCATTGTCAAATATTTCAGTTTACTACATTTCTTTGTTCAAGATGCTACCAAAAGTAGTGATGGAAAAATGTTAGCGAGATTTCCTATGAGAATGGGGCAAGGAGAAAAAAATATTACTTTGTTAGATGGGATGATTTCTATAGGTCTAAAGGTGCTAGAGGTCTGGGAAATGAATATTGTGCTCTTAGCGAAGTGGCTTTGGAGATTTTCCGATGATCAAGGCCATCTATGGCATTCCACTTTCTTTAGCAAGTATGAAAGGCACTCAAATGAATGGGATATCAATCCTCGGATCTCTACTTCGATGTCTTTGACTTGAAAGAATATTATATCATTATTACCCTTGCTTTTTCCATTTGTTCGGTTCTCAGTGGGTAGTGGGAATTCTATTCATTTTTGGAAAGCCCTATGGTGGGGGGACCAATGTCTCTCTCTTAATTTCCCGAGACTTTTCCGTCTTGCCATTTATAAAGATGCGAAAGTTTCAGAATCTATGTCTATCTCTCCTCAAGGCAATTCTTGGACTATTCAGTTTTCCCGTGATCTCTACGACAGAGAGGTGGACCCAAGGTTCAAAATGTCGGTGTCGATGGAAATATCGGTCAGGCCAAAATAAGACATATATCGGAAATGTTGGAAATATCGAAAAGAAATATTGTAAAAATTGTGGAAACTTTAGAAGCATATTCTAATCTAATTACATATGCACAAGTAAACAAATAGATTCATTTGGAATGATAGCTTATTTTAGAACACTGATATTTTAATATTCTTTAAAAATACACATGCATACATAATGGTTGACAAAAATATTATAATATAACCATATAAGCATAAGGGAACAAGTAGATTCTCTTCATTTTCTTCTTTTTTATCTTCAACTTTTTCATCTCCCTCCTTTTACTTTTTTTGAAATTTATTGTTTTTCATATAATTTTTTATCATAACAACATAATGTCGATATTAGGCAATAATACACTGTGAAAGGGGAATATTCGCTCAAATACACCGACATCGTACATCATGTTGACAAAAAAATGAATTTTTATAATGTACTTAATGTTTCGTGTCGGTATAGGAATATGTCGTGTCGGTCCTGGTAGACATGGACATATATCGGAAGATATTTAAGATATTTCGAGATATTTGATACCATGCATACATGTAGACTCATAGAAACTTTCGTAGAAAATGTATCTTGATTAACAAAAATCCTGATTTGAATCACTTGGTGTACTTGCTGACACAAATTCCAGTTCCAAGTTTCTATATTATGCAGTAGGTCCAACTTCATCAGTTGGAAATGGGCCATTGAAGTGATCCACACTTTTGTGTGGCCCACAATTGATATCTCATTCCGATCATTTTCTTGATATATGTGGACCAACTAATGCAGTGGTGTTGGTATCGGTGGGGTGGCAGCAGTGGTGATAGCTGTGATTTGCTTTTGGAGTCCAGATCCAGTCCAGCTTGGGCATATGAGAAAACATCCATTACCTATGGGTATGCAACAAACCACAAAGGTGTCAATGGCACTGTAGCTGAGAAGGGTATTTTGGCAAATATGTAGTATTTTAACACCTTTTTGACATGCCATGCCCTTATTGCTAATGGACTTCCTGTCCAGTCTACATTGAACAGGTTCCGGTCTTGCTGGTGCATCTGTGTGGCAGTGGTGGTGGAGTAGTGATGGTAATGGTGAATAGGTGTTGGGAGTAGTGGTGGCAATGAATGGATGGTAGTGAGTGAACATGTGTTGGCTGTGGTGGTGTAGCAGAGCAATTGTGTTGTGTTGATCCTATGGTGGGATTGTATGCTGGTGGTGGTGGTGGTGGCAGCAGTGGCAATGCTGGACTGATTGTGGTAGTGGAAAATGTTGGATCCATGGTGATGGTGGCCTGATGATGGCACTGTGTGTGCGTGTGTGCGTGCGTGAGAGAGAGAGAGAGAGAGAGAGAGTGATGAATTCAATCAAAACTACCTTAATTCAAGAGTTGTGAGAGAATTCAAAGGTCAATTGCTAAAACAAATTTGAAATGGGCTCAAATTGGTAAATGAATAAAGAAAATCAGTAGATCTCAAAGGATTTTGAAGAAAGCCATAATAAAAAATGATTACCTGAGAGGATTGTCTAAAGATGCAAGATCTAAATGAATCAATGAATTACAATGGAGATCTATCTCTAGCAAGCATGGCTGATGCAGCACCACTTCCAAATTTCTATCACAGATTAAATATGATCTTGTGAGAAATCACTAACTCACGTCTTAGGAAGTCCCCATCCTAAGTCTTCAAGCTGGTACACACTTGAAGAGAAGAACCGTGTTCTTACAAGAGAGGGAGGGAAACCCATAATTTTCATAACTTCATTAAAAAATAAAAAATAAAACCAAGAAGAGAAGGTACTCTTATGAGCCATGATTTGGCTGAGAGATCCCCCCTTTTACAAACTCAATTCTCATTTAAAATAAAAACTTTCTAAAATTTGCAACTATCCTATTCAAACTAATAAGAAGCACTTTCTAAATACCTACTAGAAGAGGCCAAATCGTGTGGCTCTCTTGTGGTGGTCAACCAGCCCTATTTTTCTTATAAAATGGGCTTTACAAAATTAACCAAAAACAATAACTCATATTCCTATTATGTCCCTAATTCTAATACTTAATAACATATGAAATAAAACAATAAACTCTATAAAATACTCTACTAAAGGTTTAAATCAGCAAGTTAATTTTCAATTGAGCACCCATGAGCATCTTCCATATGTCTTCTTATGTACCTTCATGAGTGGACCCCACCAAGGTCATGTGTAAGCCCCACTTGGCTTCAATTTCCGCATCAAACCCCCATTGTTCGAAAAAACTCGACCTCGAGTTTTATAGAAGGAAAGAATCAGCATTCTTGGAGAACTCGAAGTAAGCAACCACGAACCATATCCTCCTATAATTAGATTGTGATGTAACCTCATCGCCTTGAAAGCATCTAACATAGGAAAAATCTCATAGTAAATAGTTATCTCCTGATAATGAGCTGGTAGTGGAAAAATCTCATAATACATATCTGGCTGAATATGAACTGGATCCACAAGATTTGGAACTACTAATGGCTCATGGGATGATGCACCAGTTAGAATGGACTGAATCTTGTCTTGTACTGGAACTGGAACCTCATCAGATGATTGGTCTAGGGCAATAATGGAGCACTCATCTATGCTCATAATTGGCTCAACACTAGTTACATCATCCTCATGCACAGTAAGGTCTTCAACTTCAACCTTTTCGACACTTTCCTAAGCTTCCATATATCTGGCCTTTTCTTAAATTTCTTGGACCTCAACCTCTAACTTTTCTTTCATATTTTGTAATTCATCATTATGTACCACAACCTTAGGCTCGGAATCAACAACCGCTTTATTCTTTTTCTGCTTGGAAAGTTGATATGTATCCACAAATGTTTGAATCTTATCTGACAAATCTTGAACAAATGGCACCACACCAACAGACTTCACTTGGAAGCAATAATATACTCCCCAATCACAGATTCTTAGAATATTAGAAGTCTTGTTGATAGTAGCCTTCCTCTCAGCCAACCACTTCTTTCCTAAGATCACTTGATAACCCTCTACACTATCAATGTATTCTCTACTCTCAGACTGAATAACAAAGTGGCCATCCTTGTAGTAACAAAAGGATCCTGCTTCAGGATGTTGTGAAAGTCTCTTAGCTAAAGAGGGTGACATGATGTTATCGTCATAGTAGTCGCTAAGTATGACCTAATACGCTTTCCATGAGGGAAAGTAAAATGATACTTAACTATGAAACCCATGTGACTTATCAACTAGATAGAGGAACATGATTGAATACTAACATCAAGAATCTCACTAATCAAAACCCATCTATAGTAGCGTTGTCCAGCTGACAAGTACTAGGATGCTAAGTATCAATACAAGGTAGAGGCCAGATCAGCAACACTCTGTGCTATGTTATCCATCCAATAATAGAAAACAATTATTACTCCTTAATAAGGTTGTCAAAGGCCTGAGCACTAGGCTACCTTTCTAGTGAAATCAGCACCTCCACTTTGAGAATTAGTCTTCAGTGAAGGAATTTTAGACACAAAAAATCTCCCTATTCAGTAACCAATCTGGTGTAGATCTGTAGTAGGCTATGCAGCAAATGATCAAGTGTTTAATCAGCAATGTAAATGCTGCTTGAATTCAATAACGAGCCTAAGCCGATTGTAGCAACTCAATATACCCCTAACAGATATCTCTGATCAGATAATAGTGATACTCAAGTACTCAGCACAACACCTGGGAAAAACAGCAAGGGTGTGACAATGTATGGGATCTGATGGCGACAAGAAGGGAGAGGACACTTACTATTTTGGGTTCAGGTATCTATATAGGACCGCAGATGCAGTTAGTCAATGAAGCATTAAGGTTGTGTGGCCAGTAGAATAACACCTAGAGGGTATTAAAGATCGGCTAAAGTAAGAAAACAGTGAGTGGTGGTTTTTTTTTTTTTTTACACTGGAATAGGATGTGTACTGAGCATATTAGTCAGAGAAGTTATTCCAAGAGTCATTAAATACAGACTTTATGAAAACTTACTCATAGATTAAAAAAGACCATCCATGAATTGATACTAATGTAGGCAAAACACAGCAAGCTTGGGAACTTTTATGGGAGCTTCAGACCACCACTAGACTCCCTGACTAAGGGATACCTGAATGCAATCAGAAGTCAATGCTATGCTGTAGGAGTTATCTTCAATGCACCATCGTCATGAAGCAAAAAGTCTACCGTAGCACAACTTCTCATTTCCTCCATGATCTTTATAAGTTGTGGGTCAACACTTTGAGTGCTTTTCACCTTGTCAAGAATTGTGGACTGCACCCTAAGGTATGCAAAAATTACACTCAACTCATTCATACAAATGTCCACATTCATTTCCTTCATCTTCTCCCATAAAGAAGTCCTTCTCACAATCAAGCTAGCCAATGTACTTGACGATTTTCTTCTCAACGCATCAGCCACGACATTCCCTTTGTTGGGGTGATAGTGAATGGTACAATTATAATCATTGATTAGTTTCATCCACCGTCTCTATCTCAAGTTTAACTCCTGCCGAAAAATGTATTTCAAGATTTTATGGTCGGTGTAGATCTCGCATGTCTCATCGTACAAATAGTGTCTCAATATCTTTAAAGCGAACACAACGGCAGCCAATTCCAAGTCATGAGTGGGGTAGTTCAGCTCATACAACTTCAACTATCTCGAGGCATATGCAATCACTTTGCCTTGTTGCATGAGCACACAACCTAACCCTTTCCTCGAGGCATCACAATACACTACGAACCCACTGGATTCCTACAACAAAGTAAGAACTTGTTCAGAAACAAGTCGGTCATTCAACTCTTGGAAGCTCTTCTCACAAGTCTCACTCAATTCAAACTTTGTATGCTTTTGGGTTAGCTTTGTGAAAGTTCCCGCAATACGTGATAAACCCTCAACAAATCTTCTATAGTAACTAGCTAGACCCAAGAAACTATGAATCTCATACATGTTCGTTGGTCTCGACCAATTTACCACAGCTTCAATCTTTTTAGGATCTACAAATATACAATCCTTGGATATCACATGGCCTAAGAACATAACTTGGCCTAATCAAAATTCACACTTGTTGAACTTCACATACAACTTCCCTTTCCTCAAAATCTGCAATATAATCTTCAAATGCTCCTTTTGCTCTTCAGGACTCTTGGAGTACACAAGTATATCATTAATGAACATGATCACAACGCTGTCCAGGTGGAATTTGAACACTCGATTTATCAAGTCCATGAAAGCGGTAAGGGCATTTATCAAACCAAATGACATAACAAAAAACTCATAATATCCATATCTAGTGTGAAAAGCTATCTTCACTATGTCTTCCTTCTTGATTCTAAGTTGATGATAACCCCATCTAAAGTCGATCTTCAAGAAGAGCTTAGCATCTTGCAACTAATTGACCATATCATCTATTCTTGGCAATGGGTACTTGTTCTTCACTGTCATCTTATTCAACTGTCGGTAGTCGATAGACAACCTCATTGACCCATCTTTCTTAACAAAGAGTACTGATGCTCCCCAAGGTGACACACTCGAGCAAATAAAAGCCTTGTCAAGCAACTCTTAAAGTTGCACCTTAAGCTCCTTTAGTTCAGCCGGTGTCATTCGATATGGGGCCATAAATATAGGAGTGGTACCAAGGATTAAGTCAATCACAAACTCGATTTCTTGGTCCGATGGCATCCCAAGGAGGTCCTATAGAAATACATCCACAAAGTCCTTAACGACTGGGATGTCTTTAATCTTTGTCCCTTCAATACGGATGTCAAACCACATAAGCTAAGTAGCCTTACCAACCCTTCCAAAGAAGTTTATCTACCTGAATTGTGAGATCACATTTGGGAAAGAGTCATGCTTTACTCTTTAGAATGAAAACTCAGGCTAACCTGGTATATTAACCACAACCTCTTTTGAATAACAAGGATGGTGGCATGATATGCCACCAACCAATCCATCCCTATATCACATCAAAGTCCTCCATGTCGAGCATAATCAGTTCCGCAAACAACTCTTTATCTTCAACTCATCCCTTAACTCCAAAGATAACTTAGAATGTCTACAGAATCCATAACTTGGCTCTAATACTAACTTTGTCATGACCTGGATCCGAGGCCTGTATTCGTGGCCGAATTCAGATTGGACACTAGATGACATACCCATAAACTCATAATGCAGCGGAAAATTAACCTCGGTTCATCAAACCATAATCAAGTGCAACGAAAACTAAACATCCATCCATAAGGTTTTATAAACAAAATGATCCCCTAAAATATATACATCAAAACGAGGCTCTTAAAATGAGCCAACCGTCCATGGGGTAAAATCCTCATCCAAAAGTGTGCCAACTCTCTACTCTCAAAAGTATCATATGAAACTCTACATCATAAACCGAAATCAAAGAAGTATGTACATGTCCAGAATAAAGCAGTCTAAAATTCCATTGTAGATCACAACTAAAGGAATATAAACAAACAGGTTATATCTCGAAATCCTCGTCCCAAAACTTCTTCTTTGTGGCTCACATGTATACCATCCTCACTAAGATCAATCTGAGAGGGGGTGTCATTTTTGGGTAAGCATAACGGGCTTTGTAAGAGGGTATACAAAATATACAATAGAAAAAGGACCAAAACAAACATGACAACAAATATGATGAATCAAAACAGAGTAAGGATTTCAAATGCGTATGCATGTGCAACGAGAGTTTTATACATATATCCTTACTATGATTCAAATATGCATGTACAAAAAGAATTCTATACATATATCTATGATTCATTTTCTTCTTTCTTATCTTCAACTTCTTCCTCTCCCTCTTTTTACTTTATTTGAGATTTATCGTTTTTCATATAATTTCTTATTATAACAACACAATGTCGATATTAAGCAATAATACACTGTGAAAGGTGAATATTCGCTCAAACACACCGATATTGTACGTCATGTTGACAAAAAAATGAATTTTATAATGTACTTAATGTTTCGTGTCGGTATAGGAATATATCGTGTCGGTCCTGGTAGACATAGATATATGTCGGAAGATATTTAAGATATTTCAAGATATTTGATACCATGCATACATCATCCTCATTACTATGTCCACTTTACTGTCTTAAATTTTAGTATTTACCTATAAGATCTCATAAATAAAAATCTTTTGATCAAACTATTTTTTTGCATAGTTGTCCCATAGGTGCAAACAACCAGCATAATCTGATGATCTTAATGTTTCTTTTTTCTTTTATTTTTATTTGGATGATGAAAAAGTATTATTAATCAAATGTTAGAAATATGATGGTAAGTGATGAAATAGACTCAGCATCTACTTTTGTGAGGTTTATATAATGGCTTTAAACCATAGGTCTATTCTCATTCCCTTCTGGACCATCACCACCACAATTATGACATCATTTAGTCCCAAACTCTTGATTACACAACTAGCAGTGTCAGTGTGTTGCTGTGCCATCAACCGTTGGTTTAAAACCCAAGAAGTATGGCATAATAAAGGGAGTCTTATCTAGATACGTGTTTTGATTTTTATCATTTAGCCTATAGAATCAGATTAAAATATATATATATATATATATTTTCATGATTTTTTGTTACTTGCATAGCATAATTTTTACATTATTTTGTTACTTTATTGAGTTTCTTTGCATCATGGTTTTGTAGCTATACTTATTGGTTTTAGACATATTGTTATTTACTTCATTTTTTTTTTCAATAAATGTTATTTATTTACTTCATATTAGTAATCACTAATTAACTTTTCGTTCCCATCTCATTTCCTAATTAACGCTTCTAAATTGCACTTTACTCACCTCCCAAATGCTTCCTTAACCACTTCTTGCTTACTTCCCTAATCAGTTTTTTGCTCACTTTCTAGTTGCTTCTTAATCGTTTCTTGTTTCTCATTTCCCAAGGTCACTTCCCGCTTCTCACTTTTGGTTTGCTTTTCGCTTTCGCTTTCCACTTTGATAGCTATCTTCTGCACCATATCATTATTCCAGAACAATTGTATCATTATCAAATTCTTCTTTACACCACTCCATTTCCTCCATATTTTTTGCACTAAATTCTGAACTCTTTATTAAAATAAAACTTGAAAGTAGAAAATTCTTGTCATAAAACTCTGCCAGTTTGGTCATTACTTCCCCAAATAAATTCAAACTTTCAAGATCTTAGACTCATTGAAAAGGCAACTGAACTATAAATCTATGGTATATGGTATATCATCAATTGTATTCACTAACAAATTCTATTTTACACCACTAAATTTCTCCATATTTTTATACTAAACTATAAATCCTTAGATAAAACTCAAAAGTAGATAATTCCCCTCATAAAGTGAAACTTTGCTAGTTTGGTTATTACTTCCCTAAATCACTTCAGATTTGCAAGATCTTGGCTCATTGAAAAGGACACTGATTAACTTTTCAAATAACACCAAAATCAATTCCAATGGATAAATTTTGAGCCCATCCCACTGAAAAAAAGACCTTAAAAATGACGAATTGGAATTTCACTTTTCTGAAAACTATCTCACCTCTCCTAAATCAGCTTACAAAATAATTAAGTTACCAAACAAAGACTAAATGTGAAGAAACATAATAAGCAGGAGTCCTAATTAAACAACTTTTAAAACTTGCGGAACCAGACTTTTGGTCTTTTTTTTACCTGTTGGACAGGATTCAATGAACTTTAAATATGAATTTTTCAGGCCCATAATGTTAACCCACTAGAAAATAATGATAGGCTGGTTTAGCCCCTGCATAAAAATATATATGTAGATTGATAGAAGTAATCCCATATAGAATGGGCTGCATTTGTTGCCTAATGAATCACAAATACATGTTATTACAGAATCGCCGACAAAAGCCATCTATATTGGTATCACCCCTAGCGCAATAAATGGAAGAGCACATTAGAATAGTGCTTCCCTGATAAACCTTCTAAGCTCATTCATTTAACTGTTTTCCTTGGGCCTGCAGAACCCGTAAGGCAACAGCACTTGTGCTCGCGCTCGCCTCTGCCTACAGTAATGATCACAATGTAGTATTGACTCATAGCTCTTTTAATCACTAAAAATTATGTCAAGAATCCCAAGCTACCTATCTCATATATGGTTTGGATGGCCAATGAATGGTACAAGTGGCTGCCAGATAAAATCCCCCATTTATGAGTCTGACCAAGGAGATTTCCTGTCTAACCATTTATTTAATATTAATCACTTCTTTTGTCAGAAATCTCCCTCAAAAGTATAATAATTTATGTATCTCTAGTACCTTAGTGTTTTGGGAGGGTTAGTTTATTATTAACATGGTATCAATGCCAAGCCAGATTGCCAGTTTGAATCCTGTGGAAGTAATTCTCCTGGATGTAGTGATGCACGTGTGTGCGCATTGTGGACTTGCACCTGATTCCATGAATATTCCATGTATATTAATTTATGTATTTCCTGATACCTTAAGGTTTGGGGACAATTAGTTAGTTTACTGTTACCAACAGTCACATGTGACGTGGACTAATATGCCATTTGGATTACCTGTTATGGAAAAAATCATTTTCTCTTGTCCCTGCTAATTATTTTTGCTCTAATGTCTGCAGGTGGTTGGTGATGTCGCCCTTCAACTTCATGCAGGGACTCCATTGACAGGAATAGATTTTGTGAATTGAACAAACTCAAAGAACAAATGGTCCAGAAGTATATTTATTGTGGAGGCCTAATTAATTATCTGTTGTTAAAAAATGTAGAATATTTTGGGGAAAGGTTTTTCATGAGCCATGTTTGTCATATGTTAAGATTAGTTTGCATTGTATTACAATTGGACACTTGGAGAATCTATATGTTGAATAATGGTGTTAATGTAATTCCCAGTAGAAGTGGAAGTACAAGTAGTGAAAATGTAGTACAACTTATAAATAAGATGCGTATGTATGGGATACATATACTCATACAATTATACAACTCTCTCTCTCTCTCTCTCTCTCTCTCTCTCTCTCTCTCTCTCTCTCTCTCTCTACT
>JAOXJP010186436.1:0-12351 GCA_025762735.1 Platanus orientalis | reverse complement strand
GTTGGAAATGCAAAAAGTCCCACATCGGCTAGAAATGGGATTGGTCTTGGGTTAATAAGGACTTGGGCTACTCCTCTCAATAGGTTGACCTTTTGAGATGGAACCCCATATTCTTAACAAATTTAACCAGTGTTCATAAGAAAAGTCATTCTAGACACCCACAGTTCCTATCTTATAAGTTTTTTCTTGTTGTTCTTTGTAGTATGTATGTATTGCCAAGAGCTTTAAGTTTCTTTTAAAATTATTTTAAGGAAAAAATGCTTTATTGATAAGAGGGTAAAACAGAGAAGGGGATGAGCAATCCCCAAATGACACAAGCAAGAAAAACAGGAAAAAAGGGAAAAAGGGGCAAGACCCCCCCAAAAAAGGACTCTTATAACCCCTCCTTAAGCGGACCCCACAATATTGGCCCAATCCCTCAGAAGAGCTTCATTAGGAATGCCCTCATACCCTTTGCAATGCCTCGCCCATAAGATAACTAACTCTTTAGCTCTCTGAAGCACCTGGAATAAAGGTTCCAAGTACGATATGAAAATCCGATTGTTTCTTTCCCACAAGATTGTCCAACAAACTGCAAAAGAGACCAACCTCCAAATCCTTCTCCTAATAAGGGTGAAAGTTGGGATCCTCCAACCCTGAAGAAGACTGGACATAGAAGAAGGGGCTATGAAATTTATGCCAAACTCTCTCTCCCATGCCCCTCATACTTCCCACAAGAACTGGCAATGAAGCAATAAATGAGATATTGACTACGCCTCCTAATAACATAATAAACAAGCACTAGGCAAAACCATTCCTTTTTGCTGAAGCATATCCATAGTGGAAATATTTTCCAGAGATGTAGTCCACATGAAGAATTAAACCTTTAAGGGAACAACATTATACCAAACCTCCTTCCATGGGCCACTCAACTCCCTCCTTGCCACCATTAGCTCATAGTAGGATTTAACTAAAAAGACTCTATCTGAACCATTTTTCCAGACCTGACAATCTCTTACACCAAGATTGACCCAGATATTCATTAATCTATTCAACTCGATCAACCTGGAAATCTCCCAATTGAAAGCCGCTTGCCTGAGTCTCGGCAACCAAACCACCTCCTCCCCTTAGGATGCCATATAAGAGGCTACATATGCATTCAGGTCAGCCGCCATGCCATAAACCTCCGAAAATTCCTCGTTGGGAGATCTGTCTCCACACTAGACATCATCCCAGAATTTGATCTGATTCCCATCCCCAACCTCATAAGCCAAACCCCACCTGAATAAAGGAATGTGCTTCAAAATACCCCTCTAGGGGCCACAGCCGTACGACCCCCTAGAGGCAGATGGAATCCAATTATTGATTGCCCAATGCCTTGCCACCACCACACTTCTCTATAAACTTTCCTCAGTCTCCCTAAATTTCTATAGCCATTTACATAATAAAGCTTAGTTCATTTTGTGTAAACTCCGAATTCCAGTCCCATCATTCTTTTTAGGAGTACAAACCCTATCCCAAGCCACTAAGTGAAGCCCATTTTCCTCTCTACCCTTCTTCCATAGGAAATCTCGCTGAATCTATTCCAATTCCTTGCACACCACTACTGGCATGACAAACAGAGACAAATAGTATATTGAGATGCTCACCAAAGAGGCCTTGATCAAGGTGAGGCAACCTCCTTTAGATAGGTATTGGGTTTTCCACCATGCCAATCGTTTTCTTGTACAATCAATGATCAGACCACACACTTCTTTTTGTTTAAATGAAGCTCCTAAAGGCATTCCTAGATAAGTAGTCGGAAGAGATCCCATGCGACATCCCAGGTCTGTAGCCAACTGGTCCAGGTTTGTAACATCCCCAACTACAATAAAGGAACTCTTTCCTAGATTTAAATGGAGGCCTGATACCACCTCAAAGCACTTGAGAACACATCAAAGCATCCTGATCTGGTGCTGGGAATTATCGCAGAAGATGATTGTATCATCTGCAAACTAAAGATGGGACACTGAAAGATCACCTCCTCTAGGAGAGAAACCTTCAAACATCCCCACATTTGCTACCTTTCCTAGGAGACCTCCCAACACACCAGCCACCATTAAAAACAGGAGTGGAGATAAAGGATCACCCTGACACAAACCCCTAGAGCACCCAAAGTGGCCCTTGGTCACCCCATTCACCATCATTGAGAAGGAAGCCAAGCTAATGCATTTCCAGATCCACACCCTTCAACGGACCCCAAACCCACATCGACGTAAAACATAATGAAGGAACTCCCAGTTAACATGATCATAAGTTTTTTCTAGGTCCAGCTTAATAACAACTCTAGGACAACCCTCCCTAATCCGAGCATCAATGCATTCATTCCCACAAAGCACCCCATCAACCATATTCCTACCTCTCAAGAAAGCTCCATGTTCCTTTGGCACAATCCTTGGAAGAATCTCTAAAAGCCTCATAGCTAGATAGGAAATAATCTTGTAAGTGCTCCCCACTAAACTAATTGGACAAAAATCAGAGATGCGTTGAACGTCCCCTTTTTTGGGAATCAAAGAAATGTATGTAGTGTTGCTCCCTCTATCCAAGAATCCTCTCTCGAAGAAATCCTGAATGACAACATAAGATCACCCAGAATCACGTCCCAACAAACCTTATAAAATGCAATCGTAAATCTGTTTAGACCTGGGGCCTTATCACCATTAAGAGACCACACCGCCTTCTTCACCTCCTCCTCGTCAAATGGTCTTTCCAACCACTCCGCTGAACCCTCACCCAACACTGGCAAACTCAACCCATTTACCTTTGGCCTAGAAGGCCTATCATTGGAATACTGATTGCCAAAGAAATCCTCCACGTGGTTCTTTATGTCGTCCTCATTTTGAACTAGAACATCCCCAATTAGTAGGCTGTGAATACCATTAATAGCTCTCGTGTTGTTGTCACCTTCTTTCAATCATTGAACCCTCAATTTCTGACGCCATATAACCTTTTCCATTGCTAAGATTCTATCATACTCTTCTCTAGTTGCATTCCTTGAATTTTTTTGATCTTCATCCAACTCCCCCTCTTCCTCCAATCTATCCCAACGTTGAATCTTCTCCAAGCAATAAGTCTTCTTTGTTTGAATATTCCCAAAAACATCCTTATTCCAAATCCTCAGATTCTCTTGAGTCCTTTCAATTTCAAATGGAATCTCTAACCTAGGGGGCCCCACACCTCTTGGACTTCCCACCAACCTTTCACTAAATTAATGAAACCAAGGTGCATAAGCCACATATTCTGGAACTTGAATGTAAAATGCCCATTTTTTGGACAAGCTCTCTAACCTTTAGCATGATGGGCGTATGATCAGAGCATGGACAAGGGAGAGCATCAGAGATGACTGGAGAGAAGAGGTCATCCCAGCTAGTAGAGATGAGGAACCTGTCCAGTTTACTCAAAGAGGGATTGAACTGAAAATTTGACCAAGTGTATCTAGCACCCCTCAGAGTCACATCGATAAGATCACTGCGATCTACAAAATCCCCAAACACATCCATCCCCCTTGACCTTCCAACTGCCTTATTTCGCTCATGACTGAATAACACCTCATTGAATTTGCCCCAATACACCACGAGATATCCCTTCTACATCTAACCTCCTCCAATTCATGGATAAACTCCTAAAAAATCTAGCCACCTTATGTTGGGCCATACACCCCCGTTACTAGCCATTTGTTAGTCACCCTTAAGGGAAGCAACCTCAGAAACTGAAAAAGAGTCCACCCACTCAATGTCAACATCCATTACCTCTGACTCCCAAATCAACATAATCCCACCAATTGCCCCAACAAAAGGCAAAGTGCACCACCTCAGATTCCCGAACATACAAACTTCTCTGACTATATTGTTAGACTCCCCCCTCAGCTTTGTCTCCTACAAAATAATAATATCCGGCTTATAAGTCCCGATCATATCTTTTACACTTCTTCTCTTATCCTGGCTCCCTAGCCCCCTTACATTCCAAGACAAGATTGAGCACTTCATGAGTAAACTATCTGTGACCCCCTAGTTTTTCTCCCTAAAGTTTCCCCTATATGTCCCCCTTTCTTATCAGACAACATTCCCCAACTTAGATTCTTTAGTTCTCGAGGCATTTTGGCACTATTGGCTCCCCATCGTTTACAACCATTATCATTTTGGGCCACTGTTCTCTTCTCCAACTTAGCAAATAATTCCCACACCATATACTTTAATCCATCGAAGGAAAGGCCTAAGACCCCACTCACCTCTTCAGTTTTCTATAACACCCAGTCAGACACTGTAGCTATCAGAGTCTCATCAAGGTCACAATCTGGCTAAGGGACAATGGCTAACTGTTTATCATTCACCATTTTCACAGATTCACCGATAGAGCAATAAAACCCAATTGCCTTTCTGGATTCCACCGTAGGATTTCTAGTCCAAATGGAAAGGTCGGCACCCCTTATAAGACGATCCTCAAACCGGTGGTTAGGATGACTAGAGCATTTACCTAGCACTCCATCACCACAGGAATTATCAACACCCTAGCTCAGAACTGATCTTGGAGGTCCATTCAGTAGAAGGGGTTAAGCCCACCTCCTGTTTCTGTCCAAGAGTGGCAGAGACCTCTTAAGGCATCCTGATATCTCTTCCATAGAAGACAGAAAGGTAATCTCCATCCATTGGAACCTTTGGCATTCATCGACCAGTCTCCAAGATGTACATGGTCCTTGAAAGGGACCCCTTTCAACCAATCTAAGGCTAGCTCCTTGCCGGAACCCGAGTCTCCATCCTCGGAGGAGAGCTCCAAAGCCATCAATCCAGATGACATCCCCAAGTGTGTAATCTCGACAATGCTCATATCATCACCTTGAGGAGGAACCTTTAATGTCATCACATGCCCCTCATGCCGTATTCCTCTTCTAGCATCCTTATCTACTTGCTTTGTTAGAATCGCCTGGAGAGCTAGTGTAGGTGCAAGATCCACCTTCAGATAGGGTTTAAAAGTATGAGTCTCTTCCCAACTCTTCTTCTCACATAAGCCCTTTCCAATCTCAGTTAGCGTAATCGTTGAGCTCCTCCTGGTTTTTTTAAATTACTCCCATCTCCTCCCCCCATTTCAATATTCAAGTTTCGGCCCTCCCAATTAGAGATTTTATAACTAGGCCCTCCCGTTGTGCTCACTAAGTCGCTACTCTGTTGTCATCCATTCTTTTATTCTCAACAAATTTTTCATCCCATTCAAACGTCGTGTCTCCACCTCTCCACAATTGTGTCCCTTTCCTCCAAAGGAGACAACTAGGTCACCAAATTCCTTCACAACCACATCCTTGCCACGATCAAGTACCTGCGATGCATGAACAGTTAGCTGGTGCGTTTGAATTTCAAAATTGGCACACGGGAAGAGCCTTAATTGCCGACAGTTGCCCCTTACCTTTCTTCTCTGGTTCTAGCAGGAAAATTTCCAAATTGTATAGTCTTCCCCTCTCAAACAAAGGGATAACCCGAGGGATTTTCTCCAACAATCTGCCTTAGACTGACAGTCATGCCTCCGAACAATCATCAAGACATCTCTGGCCTCTTCCACCAATATAAGGCCTCCACACAGTCCTCCTATCGCTCTGAAGAAACCCATAGTCCATAGGTGGAGGGGATGGCCTTTGACAGATATCAATCGTTGCCTAGCATATTCATTCGTAGTTCCCTCGTCAGGATCTCATTTAAGAAATTCAAGCCATCCCTTTTCAAATGCTCCATGCAGGGATCGAAGGTTTATCAACCTTGAAATATCATCCACAGACTCTATGAAAAGAATGATGCTCTGTTGATTCAAATATCTCCAAGCTGACATCCTTCTTAAATGAAACACCTTCATCAGTAGTTTGTAATCCTCCACCTAATTAATCAGCCCACCCATTTTTCTGCATACCATAGTATTGTCCCAGAAGCCCAAATAAGGGAGCTGACCATAAGAGGTTTGAATACCGAGTCTACCATCTAATGAGATTATCTCTTTGGCTATCCTAGGAGCCTCATGAAGCAAAAGCCTTTTCAACGTCTCTCTCCCCTATCCCCTTGATAGCCACTCCCAACAGAAGCTCCTAGACACCTATCCTCATCAATTCTAAGGGACTGATTCGGGTGTTTTGGTAGTATTTCTCTTACAGTTCTAGCCACAAAGAGTAGAGCCATTTTGAAAAATTTTTAACCGAAGAGTTCCCTAGCAGTAGGAATAGCAATGGATCTTTTTTCCCACTATCTTCAATTCTTGAGAAGATGATAAAACTTCCTCAATTGTTTTTCCGTCGTCAAAGCAACACCACTTAAAAGCCTTCCTTCCTCGATCGAATCAACATGAACTCCCTTGGGAGAGAAACAGCCTCCAATAAGCATTTTGCAACCCATTCTGCATTTCTACTTTGAAAATGAATCCTGGATTGAAAGCCAATGCCTCTCTCAATAACACGAATAACTTTCTCATTCCCCACCCAATCAGCAATGATGTTGAATGATTTAGCTTCTATCTTAAAAGAGTTTGTCTTTAGTTTTTCAAGGGTCAAACTTCTCAAAATATCTCTGAATCCATTTGTTTAGTTTAGGATTATAGTCCACTAAAAGAGCAATCGGTTACTTCTGGTCATCTACAACAGGGTAGCCTTATCCCAATTAATTAGGGTCAGCTATGCAAATCTTGCTAAGCCATTCCACTCTACTTAGGGCTGTATTTTTCATTAAATCACTAGTACACATGTTTATCCTCACTAGTAACAAAACTTTGTCATTTTAATGCCTTTAAATGCATTAATCTTGTATTTATCACGAGTGTTGGTTAGGCTTAGATCAAAATCATGTACACTCAAGTTGGATTCTCCTTCAAGAGCAACCCATTATACATGTTTAAAAGGTATACAATTCAAAAAAAGAAAAATGTAATGTTAAGGTCAGTATTATTGTAGCCAAAAGTTCCTAGTTAAGCTAAGAAGGTTATAAGGGATCCCCCCCCCCACAATTCTCTACATGTACTTAACATAATTTATGGAATATGGAATTACATTACTTAAAAAATCACCAATAATATATTATGATAACCTGTAAAATAAAGAACAAAAAAGAAACTTATAGTCATGTCAAGTTGTGTATAACACTGCCCTTAAAGTGATTTATGCCATCATCTATAGATGCAAAAGGACTCTATGGACAATCACCTTTAGGGTACAACAACTACTCAGTCTACTCCAAAACAACTTGCACAAGTATTAAGAGCATACAGTACTCAACAGCTCAAATGCTCTCTATTGTAATCTTGAAGATCAAAATCAATTCAATGAAAACCCAAGAAGAACAATGAAAGAAAACAAGAGAGGAAATTACATATGAAAAACTCTAGAATGTAGAGCTAGTAGAGGAATCAACCTATTCTGCCTTTAATCCTCTCCATTGTTCTCTATTTACGGACAAGAATGGTAGCACATGGCCACCTCTCCTTCCTTTTTGGTTTCCCCTTCTATGGAAACTCCATTGAAGAGAGAATCCATCAAGAGAGTCGTTTGGTGATCTCTTTCCTAATTACACTGTTTTGCAAATAAAGTAAGTAGATTTGAAGGAAAACATTAAAAAAAACAATTGTAAAACTACATTACTACCTTAGGAGATTCAATTTTGAATCTTTTTTTAAATTACTCTAGTGTGACTATGTGATTTTATGTGCAAGTGAGTGTTCTCAATATAAAGTAAATCAAAAGCAACTAGACAAGTGATTATGTAAGTTGTTCTATGTGCTTGAAAATGAAGAGGCCAAATGAAAAGGATGTTACAATCACACACAATCAAACCACAAGATAAAAGATATAGTGGTTTAGCACGATGGCCTACATCCACTTTCCAAAAGCTTACTACCAAGCTTATGTAATTTTTATTAAGATTAAGCTATTACAATCTATGTTAAAATTAACTAAAAACCTCAACTACTTGCTAAGGCAAGCTATCTTCTACACCCGGTGTCTCCAGCAAGTGTAAAGCTGCTTCCGGTGTCTCCGACAGAAGCCAAGCAAAACTCAAAAATGCATATGAATGTTATGAATACAAATATTACCTCTTAATAGGTTGATGTTGCAATTCTTATGAAGTGAGAGTGCTCCTTGCTAGGCTAGTGTGACTATATGACCCACAATGCTTCAAGTTTTGGCTTTTGTGCTCCTTTAGCCTTTACAATAAGGGTTTCCTCTTAAGACAACCCATAAACTCCTCCTTTCAATGGTTGTAGTTGTACGTATAAGGAGGGATGAAGTAAAAGAAGATTTTCCTAAATGAATCTACCTTTAGAACTCAACCAAAATGGATTTAGGAAGATTTCTCTAGCTTGGGAGCTCTCTCAAATGCCAACATATGAGATTTTTGAATGCTTGAAGAGTTGTTTACGAAAGTGGTTTTTTCTCTTTATAAGGATCGTGGAATAAAGAGAGACCTTGGATTGGAATCTTTTCTAATGGGCAAAAGATTTAAACGCACGGATTTGAATCGCATGTGATTATATTTTTTTAGTGACCAATCACAAATCTCATGATTAATCATGTCCTAATTAATCATTGTCATGGGTCACATCTCTCAAGATATTCTCTGATTTGTGCCTTAAACGGTTAGAGATCATGAGTCACACCTCTTAAGAATTTCCTGACTTGAGTGTGAGGCACACTTGTGACCAATCACAAGATTTGTGATCGGTCAAGTCTGTTACTAATCACAAGATTCGGTTAGGCTTATGACCAATTACAAATCTTGTGATCGGTCAAGGTGTTTAGTTCTGCAGTCGAATTTGGCTCCCTTTGGTCTCTCTCGAAAGGTTATCTGTCTTGGATCAATGATAGGTCTTTCTACACTAGACTAGGCCTTCTTTTGGTCCACTCACATGACACTCCTCACCTGATGCATTCATGATTATACCTTGACTAATTCGGAGGTCTTGAGGCTATCCCAAGGAGTCTTCTTGCTTTGGTCTTCAAGTCTTGGTCCATCTTGGATTCTTCACTTGAAGATGATTCTTTGGAACACACAAGGACACTTACGAGACTCTTTTGATCTTACATACAAGTTTTGACCATGGGATTGACAAATAAAACATGTGACTTCAAATGGATTAACTTTTGGAAAGACCTTCAATGGGTTAATTCTTTTTTTCACTTAAAATTTTCACATCTTTATGTTGTTTCCCTTTAAAATATATATATATATATTATCAGTATACATCTCTTTATCCCCTTTAGTCCTTAGAAAAGATGTTTTTCATTCCCTTATTTCACTGGGATGACCCAAAGGTCTTCATTATTAATATAAATAAAAAAATAAAGAAAGAAAGAAAGAAAAGAAAACCTTCTGGTCTAGGTTTAAGACATTGCTTTTAAAGTCCAACTAATACATCTTGAAGAAGACTAGCTAGATTGAGGTAATAGGGTGGGAATTGCGTGCATAAGCAGATGAGAAAGTCTTTAACAATATACTACGATCTCACATTCAACAATTAGCTTTCAAGTTTTTTCTAAAATTAGTTATAAGAAAAACTGATTAGGTGGTGATAAATATTAAAAGGAAAAAAGAGAGGAAGACAAAGAAAATGGAAGAATTCACATGATCAAGCTTCCAGCTCCCCTTGATTTTCATTATAGACTCTAGAGAACCACCACCCACAGGCAGGATGGGACATCAGAAGCGATTAATGGAGAAGATATGCAAAGAAGTAAGTCTTTTGAAGGAGGGAAAAGAAAAAAGGGGAAATAAAACCAGGATATGAAATGGACACATATGGACAAAGAGGAGAATGAAGATGTTGGTATGTTCATTTTTTTTTTGGTTTTAGATGAATAAACCTTTCTGAAAGTGAAGGAACAAATAGTGGAAAATAAAACTTGAAAATAAGAGAGAGAGAGAGAGAGAGAGAGAGAGAGTAAAGATGGTGGTACTTAGTACTCATTTCTCGACGCTCTTGATTGATACTTTACATGACTAGATTCTTCTTTGATTCTCTTCTCCAGTTTCATGTGATTGTCCTCCAAATTAAAGATACATTTGATTTCTATCTGACTATAATTTTGGAGTTGCTGACCTTCTTAACAGCTTCATGTAGTCTTTTACTGCCTCATTAATTGTGGAATTCAAAACTTCCACAGAGATTTTAAATACTCTTTGGCGGGTAACTGAGCCTGTCCAAGATTAGACAGATTATAGGTCATGATTGTACTTTATCACTTGTTTAAAAAATAGTGTTAAAAGACATAAAACTGCATATAGTTTATAGTATGTAGCATATGGGAAATCTTCTAATTCTTTGGTGTTTATTTTCTTTGTATACAACTCAAAGTGATCTTTCTGAGAAACCCTTTGATGTAGTACAAACCAAAGAATAGCCTACTACTCGATGCAGCCCACTAAAGAGGTCAATCCTTATATCAATAAGCTCTCAGGTATTTAATCAAACACATAGAATGTTGTAAAATCTATAGGTCTCAATACTAAGGTCCGTGTTGTTGAACTCCTACTCAAATCAATAGGCTCCACTTTAATGAATACTCACCAATCCTCAGTAAGTTACAATAAAGAAACAAATCAACACCCTCTTAGTCTTTAAATCAAACACTTGGCAGGCTTTAGTAATCTCACATCAAGTTCATTCAATTATAGGCTGGTTAATGAAGGGTTTTGGGTCTTGAGTATGAGAAACCAAGGGGAGTAGATGTTATAGATGGGTACAAGTATTAGGCATCCTATAATTAGCATTCTTTAAGAAAGCATCTAAACCCCATTACAAAAGGTTTGGTTGTTGGTATATGGATGGCTGGGTTTTGAAGTGTGACGCATCTAAACTTTAAGAAAAATAACCCTAGTGTATTCGTAGGGTGTATGGGTGTTTCTTAATAAAAAAAATTAAGGATTCAAGTCATATGGATTGCTGGAAAAATTTTGGACAGCCAATTATATGAAACTCTTTATAAAAATTTAAAGGAATCTGGGGATTTTAGGTTCAAACAATTGATTATGAATGATGGGTGATATGTTGTGGTTAAAGAATGTATAGAAAGAGGTGTAAGGGTGGACAGCTGATGCAGCATCCCTCACTTGGCTGGACTTCAAGTACCCCATGTGGAGAACCAAGCCTAAGTCTAAGCCTAAGAAGTCCTAGAAGTGTTTTCACATGGGGTGAGGGGGAGACAATTATTTTGTTTTAAGGCCAATAGTACCATGGTTAGTTTAGTTTAGTTTAGTTTTTCTTTTCTTTTTTTTAGGTTTTTAGTTGTAATTCCGTTTTTCACTTTAGACCCAATTTTTCCATCGCCAAAACTTGACTTTTTGGCTTGATTTTGGTGCCATTAGATAGGTTATTTGGTTACCTTTCTAACGAGACTAAGATTGTGCAAATTCGAGGTGATTTGAGAAATTTATGGCCAAATTACTAAGGAGGTGTCAATAAAAACAAAAAGAGTGTTTTTTAAAGTCTTTAAGTTTGAATAGTTTTAAATTTTTGAAAAGTATGTTTTCTGTTTTAAAAAACTTGGCTAGTAAGTTTAAGATTTTTAGAAAGTTTCTAATTTTAGAAGTTTCTAATTATTTAAGGTTGTAAGACTATTTAAAAGCAACTCTTCCCCCATAATTTGATAATGAAGAATAAACAAGTTTTTAAAGATTTGGGTGTTCCCAAGGTGTAGCTGTGGGTTGTGGCCATGTTCTCCTTTCTAAAGTATTTATCTTATGATCTTATTTTTCTACTTTTTTCTTAGTTTCTTATTCTCCTCTCTTTTCCTCTTCTTCTTTTTCTTTCCTTTCAATTTTATAAGATTCTCTACTAAGTATCAAAGGAGCTTCAAGTTTGGATATTTTCAAGTTTAAATAATTAAAGGTATCCAAATTCATGAAATTTTAACCACATACCTTAGGAGGTCTACTTAACTGATTTGAAAATTTTCATAAATTTCTGACATTGTCTAGGGGCAATTTCATAATTTTTTCTAAAGCTCCCAAAATTACAATTTTACCTTTGGTTCAAAAATTGCATATTTGAATTTTCTAAATTCATATTGTATTATTTGGAATTGTTTTCTATCAATTTATGCATCACCGGATGTGATAGGGTATTGTTAGGAATGATGTGTATAAAGATGGGTGAAGAAAACCATTATTATGGTGATTTTGGGACTATGGGCAGCAAAGAAGAAACTAGAAA
Organism: Platanus orientalis; assembly: GCA_025762735.1. Lineage (NCBI taxonomy): Eukaryota > Viridiplantae > Streptophyta > Magnoliopsida > Proteales > Platanaceae > Platanus > Platanus orientalis. The sequence goes on along the minus strand of JAOXJP010186436.1, from coordinate 162 downwards.
AATAAAAGGGATAAGAAGAAGAAGAAAAGCGATGTAGGATCCAAAGGGAAAGGATTCCTACACGAATTATTTAACTATAAAAGCTTAAAAGAATGTTTCTTGAAATTAAAGAATACTGAAAATTTAAAGAAAGTATTCAAGAAACCAAATCTTTAAAGAAAT
>JAOXJP010186425.1:0-12351 GCA_025762735.1 Platanus orientalis | reverse complement strand
ATGTTCTAGTTAGCAGCAAAATCTTCATATGTATTAACCTGGATGCCAGTAATCCTATTGCCAGAGGACTTTTTTCTTCCCCGAATACAAATTTGTGCATCCAGCTTGAGATGATTACCTATATAACCATAAACCATTTATAACCTTTGAGGGAAATGACTAACAATCCAGGGTTGATGCTAAAGCAACTAAGACTATTGGTCTCCAGCATAGCAGAACTATGTACCTGATGCATCATAGAAGCGACAAACGCCTTTAATGGTACCCACAATGCATCCCTGCTTGGACAAAAGAATACGAGTTAGTTACTATCAAAAAAGTGAATTTCCAAGACTCAAATTTTAATGATGAATGCCCTGTTGGGAACTTTGTGGTCAGACCAAATAGCGTAAGAAAAAAAAAAAAAAAAACTGTCCATCAGGGTGGTAACTTATGGCAGTTACTATATCTCGCGCATTAGCCCAATCAACAACTTGTCTCTCCGAAACACCCCCGAGTCGAACTTTCCCATCTATGGAGCCACTGATAAAGTATCCATCGTGAACAGGATTGAATTGAATGCAAGTCACTAATTCAGAGCAAAGAGAGAATATGCAAAATAAATTTCTGAAAAGTGGTATATACTATAAAGCAAAGCAAGAAAATTAGAGTCAATTCCACGGGATTTTTTTTTTTCAGTTTCTTCCATATTTGGACTACCAAACAAGTATGATAGCATCAAACATGAAAATCATAGGAACGGTTTTGTCCTTAGATGATGAAAGCAGATATTGCCACCAAAGATTCAATGCAGCTCTTAATAAATCATAGGAATGTATTCAGATTACATCCCAGACAAGAAACAGAAACAGACTCATTTAAATCAAATAAGAGAACAAGTAAAAAAGTATAGGAGTAATACTAGCCATTGTTTTGTGCTGGGTAAGACTGACTCACATTAGATTTGGACCAAGACAGCTCTAATACATCACTGATATGGCCATGAAACTCTTGCACTGGTGACTCTTCAATCTTGAAAACGTTCTTGGCAATGACAACAGAAGCAGGATTAGGATTTGAATTTTTTCTTCCAGTAACAAACATGCCCTCTTTCATTTTATTAACAGATTGGGAAGACTCTCCAGCAGTAAAATATTTGCAAGAAGCGTCTGTTGATGTAACACGCCAAGTGCAAACAACCCCATCTTCACCCCCAGTTGCCAAGTACCTGCCATCTGGACTGAACTTCATCGTCCAGATGAAGCCCTTGTGAGCTTGAATTTCTTGTCCCATGTAAAACCCAGTTAACTCCATGTACCTCTTCCTTCTGTGTTGCACATGCATTTGAATTATCCTAGGTTGTTCCAGAGACATCAGACATGAATATTGTTCCAGGTTAATTAATATAAAAAAGAAAAAATTTTGGTTTTTTTTTTTTTCAAAATTTCCTCTGTTCAGACTGGTGTCTCCGAACACTCACCCGAAAATTAAAAAAAAAACTTTGTAAAATATGTACCTGTGTGTCCTCTTCTCGCTCCCAATCACTTCCATGATACTCTATTGCTTAGATTCTTGTTTATAATGGTAATAGTTTGCAAATGAGGAACGAGGAGGGTTGAGAAAAGTTGGGAGAAACGAAGAAGAGAGCGTAGAAGAATGAGAAACGGAAGGAAGAAGAGTGGAAGAAAGTGTTTTGGAGGGAACAATTGAGGTGTGGTTAGAAATTTTAATATGTTTTTTTTTTAATGTTAGAAAGGGGTATAAAGGTCTTTTCATATTGGGGTATTTTGGGGAAAAAATTGAGTTTAAGTGAGGTAAACTCAGAAATTTTTGTGGTGTAAATAGCAGTTCCCTTAGGATTTCATACACCAAGACAAGGGTTTTTACATGGGTTTTGAAAGGCTATATTAGGGTATATTTAGAACCCAAATTAGGGACTGTAGGTACTTGAAAAGTACCCAGGAAATTAGCCAAACAACCCCAAAATCATGCCAACACACTCACTAGATTACCATTCACTTAGGGATTTAAAAGAGAAACAAAGTGACAAAGTGAAGCAATGGCACCTGATTTTGATGTAGATATCACCTTTGATGTTCCCTAGTATGGATCATCATCACAACCCATCCGAAATTCATATCAAACTAGACCATAAGGGAGGGCCGAAATCTGCCCAGATTTTCTGGGTGTGCTGCCCCCTACTAAGAAAACCCTTAATGGTTTTCTTGGTAATAAAATTTTCTGCAGATGTCACTGTAATAGGTGTCGCTCAGGCTGTCCCCACCTCCTAGAATGCTTGGTTCACTCCAAAAAGATCCTTGTAGTATTCAGTGATCACTTCAATGGAGGAAGGAAATTTTGCAGCAATGTAGCAACTGTGCAAAGTAATAAAATAGAAGAGGTAGAGAGAAAGAGAAGCCTTTTGACTTAAAGGGAAGGGACTGGTCTCCACCACCATTGTTAAACTTGGTGAGACCAAGTCCCTTTTCAGGGTTTTAAGCTTGGCCTAACCAAAGAGGAAGAAAAAGACTCATTCAAAAATATTAGTCATTGCATAAGAAAACAAAGGGGGAGTGGGGTAGCTCTTATAGAGCTCCCCATGGCTAGGTTTGATACAAAATAGGTCCCCTTGACCAAATACCCCTAATCAAAATAATAAACTCTAAAATATACCCCTAACACCAATAAAAGATATAAAAACCCCTTTCAGACAAATCTGGACCAAACTATCCTCACATACGTATACCCCCTACAAGAGACATAAAATAAAGTGTAGCAAAATAAAAAAATAACTACTAGCTAACAAAATAAATCCTAAACATGGAGAAAAGTCTCCCAGACCCTGGAATAACATGTGGGCCCTCTTACTGGAACCAAAGCAATGGTCCAGCTCTCCTACGGCCTCTCTGGTAGGTTTGGACTTTGGAAAGCACCTCTGGACCTGATGTCCTCATCACAAAGCATGCACCTATTAGTCAAGTTCCTAACTCTACTCTTTAAGTGATTGAGAGTAAGGATTTTATCTAAGTAGTGGTCCAAATAAAGAAGTTGACTTAAGGTTTTGGGAGACAAATTAATATACTTCAACACCCTCTAGGAGGAACATTGTTCTCTTTTGGGAACACACTTGGGGAGTCAGACATGAATTCACACAACGTGTACACATGCCCATACACTACATCTCGGAAAATACTTCCACCGGGATTTGAAATTGCGGCTTAGTTTGGCTCTAATACCAAGTAGAAACCTCCTTGATACCTCACACCCTTCTAAGAACATAAATCTAGTAAAAACCACTGGAAAACCTTTTTTTTTTTCCTTATATTAAAAGAGAAAGGGGATGAGGGATTCCCAGCCTTGACAACACAAAAGAACAGCCCTAAGGCAAAAGAACAGCCAAAAAACTATACAAAAATACAAGTATACCTCTTATCCAAAAAGTAAGCCCCGAAACATATTACCTGTTAGCATCCCAACTGACTATTCTTACCCAGTTCCTGTACATTTCAGCAACCGGAATTCCCATAAATTCCTTAGGTGTTGAGGCCCATGAGCAGCAGCTCTGTTTACATTGGCATAAACACGATTAGTAGGCGTAGCATAGTTGTTAAAATTCCTGTTGTTCCTTTCCATCCAAATAGACCAGCATACTGCCGGGAGAGCATAGTTACAAGCAATCTTTCTCTTTCTAGATCTGGATCAAAGACTCCAACCTTCCACCAACAATCTCACATCATGAGGTATGACCCAACTGAGGTTAAAATCTGTGAGCCGATATGTCTAGACCTCCAAAGTGTACGTACAATGTATCATGAGATGCGAGCAAGTCTCATCATCTTGCATGCAAAGCAGGCAGATATTTGGAAGATAGTGTCCTCTTTTTAATCAGCTTATCCACCGTCGAAATGCTATCCTGAACAGCAGTCTAAACCCCAAACTAAGAACACGACTTTAGTAGGCTGGAATTTTCCAGACTTGCCACCAAGGAAACATCTCTCTTGGGTCCTCAGAGAACAAAGATTAGTAAGATTTAACTGAAAAGTCCCCTGAATTTGACAAAGACCAAAACCTTTTTTTTTTTTTTTTAATACAATCAAGCCCTAAAAAGAGCGGAATGGCGGAACAGGATTCGTGTAGCCGACCCCAAGTAGTTGGGATAAGGCTGTTTGTTGTTGTTGTTGTTTTTTAATACAATCACAGCCTAACTATTCAATCCCATTAATATTACTAATGTTTCTCTCTTTAAATTGTTAAAATCTTGCCGCCAAATCTCTCTTTTCTTTGAGAAAGCCGTTGTCCTCCACCCACAAAATAGACTCTTCAAATCCCTCAGAATTACCCAACACTAGCAAATTCTTTTAACATTATGTGCTATTGCTATACTTCTAGGAAAATTGACAGTGAATCAACAAATGGTGGATTTTTTCCTCATCTAGGTAGAGTACGGTTTTACAAAGTTATCTAGAAGTAATATCTTCCCCAGAACAATCGTCCACTCAAAGAATTACACTTTGGATGTAATCAATTGAAAAAAGATCTCACTGAGAAACCTCCATCCATCTCTGTATTCCAAATTCTACTATCATCCTTCCCCTCCCCCTCCTTAGTGGTTTTTATCTAATCTACCCAAAAATTCCGTAACAGGAAGGATCTCCCCATCATTCAATGCTCTCCTCAATATTGGTGGCCAAGAAATCTCTCCCCCATTCCAAGATATGTAATCTGCCATTGAATTTTTATTTCCTACAATTTTGAATGTCTCCAGAAATAAGGAGTTTTCTCCACACTTCCTTTCCTCCCAGAACCTTACTCTTTTCCCATCCCCCACTCTAAAACTAATACCCTCTTTAAAAGCTTCTAAGTTAATCATAATTCCTTTCCATAAACCTTTCCCATGAGGTATTCCTACCTCTTGCCCTTCCCTTTCATTTACTATCCCATACTTATCTGCTATGGTTCTCCATAAAAAGGAGCATAGTGTTGGGTAAATAGACCTTACAACATTGGGCATTTTAAGGCTAAAGAATCACCAAACTAGATCAAACGTTTGACGAAGTCACACCATTATGGGTTGCATCTTTCAGTTTACGCATCACACCCAAAAATTAGTGCAATCTCTGCACCTTTCTGAAAAAGCTCCACTTGATTTACTATAATACTCTTTTCTTATTCAAAGTTGCTAAGGTAAAGAAAAAACTCCTAACTTTGACTCTTAGCTTAATCCAAGTTTCTTTATCATATTAAAATTACTTCTATCACTAATAAGAATTGAAATGGAACTTTCCTACACTTGTAATAAGTAAAACTACTTGTTAGAAATTGTGGAACTTCTAGAGAAAGTAATTAGTCAAACCAACAGCCCTGCCATTTACCATCACCTTATTTGAATTTTGGTCATAACTCTCATCTTTGAACTGTGATTTTGGGCTCGTTAGGAAGATGGTTGAACAAACTTTCTAATGTTCCAAATATTGTAGAAAATGAAGAGCCAAAAGAGTGGTAGAATTGTGAATCCACACTTCTGAGTCACATGGTGCTTCATGTACCCTCACATGGCCTCTCTTGTAGGGTCTTTGAGTATATATAAATATTTGTTGCTTAGATTATTTGATGAGGACATCATGACCAAGATGATGACTAGTTCTTGTTCACAGTTACTTTAGTGCTCTATATTTTATTTATTTTTATGTTATTTGTGTCTCATGTAAAAGGGGGGGGGGGAATTTTTAGGGTAGATTAGTATTTATTTGTTATTAAGGTGTTATTTTTATTTTATATTAGTTTATGGTTAGTTTTGATATTTTTATTGGGAGTATGGGGTTATTTCAGTCCATATAGGGACTTCTATTTGTAACCTAGTCGTGGGAGTCTCCTTATAAGAACCCATGATCAGATTTTATGGCTATGAAATTTTGAATAAAAATTGTGGAACGACTTGCGGTTCTTCTTCTTCCTCTTATCGTAGGATGGAAACCCAAAACCCTGGAATGGGACTAGGCCCCCACCTGGTTTAACCTTGGTGGTGGAGGCCACTCCCTCCCCTTGGGTTAAAGGTTTTCTTCTCTTTTCTTATTCTTTTACAGAATTCTTCTTGTGCTATAGAAACCATTACTTTGCAAAAAATACATCACCAACTACTCATCTCCAGGTTATTGCTTCAAAATCCACTTCCAAGATAACTACAAGGGTTGTACGATCCTGGTTGAAGAGAATGGCAGCATCAAACTTCAATCATGATTAAACTACAGAGAGTTTTTAGCCCTGGGCATTAAAATTTCTTGCTAGACTAATTTTGGGAGATAGGTTGCTAATCTCCACAGCCTAAGGCCCTGTTGGTTTCAATACCCCTAGGTTATTCCAGACCCCTGGGCGATCATCTTGGTATGATCCATCTGTAGAAAAAAATATACATCAAAAAATAAATCACTTGGGTCTGATAGCCACAGGCGTGAAGCACAAAAATCAGGTCATCTTGGCAGAATGAACACCAGACTCTAATAGGGGGTGTTCTGCTCAATTGGAGTCATCCAAGGTATTCTAGACACCTACATGATCCATCATCTAGCACCTATCCACCTCTGTTTTCAGTTTTTGAAGACTTTCCATATCAAGAACTACATACTAGGCGTGAATAGGACCTAAAAAGCTCTTGTATGAGAATGCCTCTCTAATTCAAATCATAGAGGGTTTCTTTAATCTGATTTTTCCAAGGGGTGACAAACCTTTGGAGGACCCTATAGGGTGGGTCCCACCTTAGAAAAAACTTCTTCAACAAATAAACCAAGGCTGGGTTTGTAGGGTCTGGCAGCACACCCTGTTTTGAGGGTGACTTTTCAAAAAATTTCAGATAGCTCAATTCGGTCAATCTTTTGCGGGATTCTTCATGCATTCGTACTAGAAGAATGAAATCAAACCGTAATCAGTGAATGAAATCAAACTGTAATCAGTGAAATCAAGGTATTATTTCTCTCTTCTGGCTTTCTTTTCAAATTCCTAAATTTTAGGGACTTTTGGCATATTTGGTATAAGACCTGGACTTGGGTTTCCCTTTTTTTAACCTAAACTACCTTCCCTAAACTATTATGATTGATGAAATACGCCATTGGATTCACTTTTATTTATTCATACCTTCTCTAGGGTTATATAGACTACTTCCCTTGGCTTAAGCTAGGCACTTAAGAAAATTCTCAGTTATAGTATTTTGGCCTAAGCCTAAGCCTATTTTTTTTTCTCTTTCCCCAAAATAACTCAATAAAAGAAACATCACAATTAGGTATTTGATTTCTTAGTAATTTTGTAATCCCTAACTTGATTGCATATGAACTTAATTTAAAGAAATGTTTGTATTAGCATGTGAACTTGCGAGTAAGAATCTTGTTTATTTTTCTTTATTACTTTATCAATTTTATTCCTCTCTTGAGCACACACTCACTATCCTACATGCATGCTGCATCACTATTCGCCACACACGCGCGCGCGCGCGTGCATGCCCACCCACTCATGCATGATGCAGTTATAATTGTAGAAACAAGTTGGTGTGAATGACATACATTAGTTTGGATCATTCTATGTTCAGCTGATCTATATGGTGGAACTTTATATTATTTCAGATTTTGTAAATAAGAATCAATGTATGCTTACAAAGTACTTATTTTTTCAAATAGGCTTTGGAAAGATGCGAATATTGGCGATTATCAGATCAAAAGGGAAAACCACCTGGGGTTGTTGGGTGGTGGCCATCACGTGCTGTTACCTTTATAGAGAATCATGATACGGGCTCAACTCAGGTTGGAAATGTTTTAGACACTGCCCAAATACTTGCTTCCTGTCATTCTCTTAACATTTGAATAGCTGAAAGAAACTAAAGTTCATGTCTAGCAAAAAAATTGTTTGCTCCACCCTCCCTAACACATTTTTGCCCAACTGCAAAAGAAATGACAAGCACACACTAAGAAAGCAAAGATGTTTTTTTGTTTTCTAGACATATTAGGTTTTTTTTTTTTTTTTTTTTTTTTTTTTTTTTTTTTTTTTTTTTGTGGTGTTAGAACATCATTCTTTCAAAATTCTGTGGATACTTTCAATCTGTCCACGAAAAAAAAAAAAGAATTATTCTTTCACTGTAAGCATTACTATTATTACACCAGGTTTTAAATTTAAGTTACTGGTAAAAGGTGAGAGCATTGCTGCAGATTTAAAAAACAAGAGGCTGTTTATGCAATTTTCTACATTTTATGATGTTGAATTCAAAAATACATTTATTTTATTTTATTTTCCATTCACTGGACATTTTATGAAGACATCCGATTTTTTTTTAATTGCTACCAGAAAAGGGGTTTTTCTCTACATGAACACTAGTATTGTGTCCTCCATGTCATTAACTGACCATTATAAGAGTTGACCCTGCATGTACAGTTGTTTGGCCACCTGTTAGATGAGTGATAGTCCAAAAGGCATACAAATAGGTCGATCCTAAGATCCCAAAACATCCGAGATTGGCTTTCTTTCTGTCTGTTTTGTGTTAAAAGTAAAACCACTTTCTTGTTGAAATCGTTCACTCATTTCTTGAGTGGATGATCAAGATAGCTATTTAGTGGCTTATCCAAGATGTGCCCTACTGTTTGAACATTCTGGATTGATGCATGGACAAGCTGCATATATGGTATAGGATCAAGGACACTTCTGCCATCAGAAATGAAAGCCTAACCCGTTTCTGAATTTAAGTGTTCTATAAAATGGATATATCTTCAGCTGGTTATGCCTTGGCATGGCCTAAGGTGTGATTATATTATCTTGACCAGGACTGAAAATTTCATTGTTTTTGGTTATCTTTATATTTGCATTATTACTTGTGAAAAGAAGAATAGAAAAGTTTGTTAAGATTTGCAATGTTTTATTAAGCTAATAATGCCTCAGTGCCCGGTGGTTGTTGCACTGCCTTTATAGGGGAGAGGTCTTGGGTTTGAACCTAATCAGCATCATTTGTCTGTAGTTGTGTGTTGACGCTGCCTCTCCTGCCATGTTGTGGGTCCCCCACTAGGTGCAGCAGTCAGCAGGCACATGGGGTTACCAAAAAAAAAATCTATCTATCTATCTATATATATATATATATATATATATATATATATATATGATATTACAAAAAGACCTCATAACTGACATTCTGTTTATTCTTAAGGGTCATTGGAGATTCCCCGGCGGAAAGGAAATGCAAGGGTATGCATATATCCTGACACACCCTGGAACACCATCACTTTTCTACGACCACATTTTCTCTCACCATCGATCTGAAATTGCAGTGCTCATATCTCTTAGACACCGAAAGAAGATTCATTGCCGGAGTATAGTATGTATTTCGTAACTTCAATGTCACTTGCCAAATTGCTTTGTAAATTATAACTAGTACTAAGAGTGTGAGTATGCATTTAGGAATTGTGCTCAAGGAGGAACTCATGTGTGCTTGAAAACTGAAATGCCCTGTCTTCTATTCTGTGGTCAATATGGAACGTTTAGTAGTAGGTCCCACCCAAGAGTTCAAACAGCCCAAAAATTGTCCTACAGGGTAATCTGAATCTGATAAATTCACTTTTTCTGGATTCTACTAAGTCCATTTTCAAATGGTTTGGATAATCTGGTGCCTGTTGTAATTGAAGGGTAGTCCCATTGGTAAGATATTGTCTACCAGTTACATGTGAACCTGGTAAACATTATCACAGAAGTACTACCTCATTGTAATTTCAAGTGACTATGCAAAGGCATGCATTTGTCACAAATGAGATTCCATTGGTGGTTTTCCCATATTATATAGAAATGTTTCATCTTAAAGCTTTAAGTCAGGTAAGTATTTTGTAGATTAGCAAATCGCCATTCAGCCTTTATATTATGAGCTCAACTCACTCATGGTTTTATTGTCTCCTTCAAACCCTGTTGATACTGGGGATTGTTAATTTGGATTCAGCCTGTGTAATGAGCATGGATGAATTATTTGAGGTGTTATGTTCTGCATAGAATGCATCTAGGGGAAAGGAACTTCTTGGAGTCATCATTTTGTCATTTCTTCCTGCTTTTCATAGTCGGGTTTGTTTGATATGGAATACTCACAATAAGATGGAGGGACAGGAAGCTCTGTTCTCCCTTCTAAGATACAAGTAGTACACTTCCAATGCACTTTCAAACCAACATGCCAAGGAGATCTTATTGATTGAGAGATTGACCTGATAGATGACTGTAAGACATCTGTTCCATCCCTTCTTTTAGCTGTCAGCTATTATTTTGGTCTCAGAAAAAAAAATGTAGCTGTGTTGACAGGGGCATACAACGGGTAGATTTTGGCCTGAGGAGCCTTCTGGTTGGGACCCATCGAATGATGGATCCTGCCTGCCTGTGCATGATGTGTATGGCATGGGATCAGGGAAAACTGCTTCTTACATTCATACGAGATTCTGAAGTTGGAAATTTGCATATTTTTCTTGGGTAGGACCATGTCTTCTAGTCCACAAACTAAATGTTCAACTTTTGTTGTTTGATGCATGATCCAGGTCAAGATAACCAAGGCAGAGCGTGATGTGTATGCGGCCATCACTGATGAGAAAGTAGCAATGAAGATTGGACCTGGGCATTATGAGCCACCTAGTGGTCCTCAGAGATGGGCTTTGGCCATTGAGGGGAGAGATTACAAGGTTTGGGAGGCATCATGAAAATAAAATGGCATTTTCTACATTCTAAAATGTCATAATCTCAATTGCCATTTATTTCTGCTGGGGTGGTCCACTATACTTTCAACGAAATAAGCTGAAATTATGCTATGAGGATACGACAGTCATGCCGGATCAGTTAAATGGGTGTCAACTAAAATATCCCACAACTCTATACTGAGATTTGGCTGAAGGGAGGGGATTAAGATTCTTATGGGGGTTTTAGATGTAAAGAATCCATTGGGGCCATTTGGTTTCCTTTAAATAATTATGAAGTGTAACATTATGTGAAATTGTGGAAACATTCTTAAAATAAATATATGTTTACATGTACTACTACATTAAATTTCCCTGTATGACTAAATGTTTCTCTGGGATTTGCAATGAAGTGTTTATTGTCATTCATGGAAGGGTCTCACACTTCATGTTGTTGAGTTTGTGCCTCCCTTCGTATGTGGGACTACAAGTCAATTATGAAGACCTTGAAATGCTCATTACTTGTTAGTTATTAGCATACGTTTGCAGGAACTGAAAAGAATAAGAATTTGAAATCTGATGAGCTCTTCAGTTGTTTTATACATTATATAGATGTCCATGTCATGTGATTATTTTGTAATGAAATGATGAGTATTACAGTAGTAGAGGTTGAAGGGATTCCTTACAGTCCAAGCCACTAGATTTTCTGAGATATATAAAAGCCAATGGTAGTCCTAAAACAGCAGCAAGAATTACCATCCTGTTATTTCTGATCACTTCCATTTCACTTTCTGTTAAACCAAACTTCAATAGTTCTCTCTCTCTCTCTCTCCTCTCCTTTTTCTCCATTTAATCCATCCTTCCCCCCATTTCTGTCAGTCTTCTTTCCTCTCTTCATGACTGCCATGCCCAGGGTCATGTTTATCATCATTGTCGCCATCATCTTTCTTTGGTTTCTCTTCAGTATCTGATGTTTCCTGTTTTTTCACTTCTTCATTTCCATCTGCAATTTGATCCTCCTTTGTTTCTCCCTCTATTACTTCTTCTGTTTTGTTGGCTTTCTTTGGGACGGACACAGAGAGAACACCATTGTAAAACTCACTGCTGATATTGCCAATATCTGAATCTTCAGGCACGCTAAAGACCTGGTTGAAACCACTATATGTGTTCTCACTCAATTGTCTCTCGCCACTGACTATTATTTTATTGAAGACGCCCACTTCTAGTCTCACCTGTTCCCACTGGAAACCTTAAAAGATTAACGCAAACAAAGATCAGCTTTTAAATGATCATTTTAGCTTATCCAAGTTTTAGTTCATCTACTGTAAAAAAAATAAAAAATAAATAAAAAAAATCAAACTAATTCCTATACAACTAAAAAAATTAAAGAAATATATGAAATCAAATACCAGGAAGAACAACGAGAAGGGTGTAACGATTCGAATAGTCAGTCCAATTGAAGAAAGATGGTTGGAAATCTTCATATATCAACAAATCATTTTCTTTCATGTTCCCCATGATGATTTTGATGAACTAAGTTAAGAGTTCATACTCGTTTATATAAACGTTTAGACGTGAAGTGCACTTGTTTTCCTTGTTCTATACATTGTTCAGTGAAAACTAATCTTGTGAGAACCGTGAAAACTGCACCAGAGGGGCTGACGCATCAGTACCAAAAAGTGATTTGCACTTTTTGGGGGGCACT
>JAOXJP010186424.1:0-26359 GCA_025762735.1 Platanus orientalis | reverse complement strand
AGTAGGTGTTGGACCCAATACATCAGAATGCACAACAAAGAAAAGAACTGAACTCTTTTTATTAATCCTAATGGGGTAATTTGACCAACAATGTTTAGCCAATTGGCAAGGTTCACAATTACTAACTGAACGGTTAAAGGAGATGTGATGAAATATCTTCCTTATTACATGAAAAGACAAGTGACCTAGTCTACGATGCCACAAAATTAACTCATTTGTGGCGAAAGAATTTTTCCCCTTTATTGTAAAGTAGCTACTAGTAAAGAAAAGTCCAGGATGTAAAGACCATCTTTCTCATGCCCCAAACCAATTGTTCTCTTCGTCACCATGTCCTGAAACACAATAAGAAAGAAGAAATGTAACTGAACAGTTAAAGGTTTTGGTAATATGACTAATGTATAACAGATGCAATGAAAAATTTGGAACATGAAGAACAGAAGAAAAACACAAGTTAGATGTGGCGGGAATGTCACCCTGACCCATAATCAAAGACAATGATCCGTCAACTATGCGGACTTTGTCTTTTCCAAAATAAACATGATAAGAGGTAAACAATGAGGGCATACTAGTCATGTGGTGAGATGCTCCTAAATCAATGATCCAGGAACTCTGTGAAGTAGTAGCTGTAGTAGAGAAACCATGTGCAACTATGCCTAAGCGAGCAAAGGAAGAGGTTGGGGCTATGGAAGGTTGATCAAGCTAAGAAACAAAACATCGAAACACCGCTCATCACCAGATAAAGCTCCAATATCTGAGAAAGGAGGCGGTGGCTGAGTAGATAACTTGATAGGTGTAAATGAAACAGAGTGAGCACTAGGTCTTTGTCCACTAGAGCGACCCCCTCCTCGACCATTACCAAATCCACCATGTGTAGTGGTACGAGGAGCCAAGTCTAGATGGCATCCATACAGATCCCAACACTGATCTTTAGTATGTCTATGGCGACCACAGTATTCACATTTGAGGCGATCCCGATCATCAGATAAGTGGGCAGATCTACCACCACGACCACGCCCTAGAAAATTACCACGACTGTCTCTGAACGAACTCAGAATGAGAGCAACTTTCTCGATGAAAGGGGTTAAACTCATAACTCCACGTCGGCTTTCCTCATAGTGAATGTGAGCATATACTTCAATTAATGTGAGAGGATGTCCCATATTGAGGACTTGCATCTTGATCTGTTCATAGTTTGAGTTCAACCCTACCAAAAACTCAAAAGCATGGATCTCCTCTACATGCTTCTGGTAAGCGGATGCATCCTGTGAATAAGATGGGTAAAAAATGGTATAGTGTGATAATTCTTCCCATATTTTTCTAAGGATTGAGTAATATATAGCAATGGGCCGATCACCTTGTTTAAACTAGGCAATCTTCTGCCTGAGATCAAATATGAGTACGCCTTGGCCAATGAATCCCATATCTGATGTGCAGTATCCAAAAATAAATAATGATCACTAATCTCCGGCTTCATTGAACTAAGTAACCATCCCTTAAACATGGAATTTTCGGTCTTCCATTTTCTGTACTTTGGATCCTCTGTTAGAGGTTTCTTGGCTTCTCCTGTTAGGTATTTCTCTTTATCTCTGCCCTCAATGTGAATAAGGACTGCCTTAGACCATGTAAGATAATTAGTCTCATCAAACTTAATGGTAGTAATCATCGAATTGGGGGTTTCATGTACGATGCCCCTAAGTGGACCGAGCTCAGTCTCACTTACAACGGATTCTTTAGACATAACTTAAATTGGTCATGAATCACAAACAACAATAAAACAAAGGGCAAGCACTCACTGGTATACAAAACGATCAATAGATGCAGTAGCACATGAGGGGACATACAGGGACACGAGGGGACACAAACTGTGGAGGTCCCCTACAGCAAAATCATGACTTTAGGGCAAACTTTCATAACTAGAGCCAAGTGATTTGAGTGACACATCCATCAGATCTGGGGTTCGAAAGGTGTTCAAACCAAGCATTAATGGCTGACAGCGAGAAGAATCAACAGTGCTCTCTCGATTCTTAGCAGAACTTCGTGGGACTTGTTCCAAAACATTTTCCTTCAAAAAACAGCCCCTCCTTTACAAGAAATCGACCAAAGAAGTCCCTGTATGAGCAGGATCAACAAATCTTTAAAAAACGAAGGGTTTCAGGCAGCCGAAGAAAACCCCTCTAAAACCCATTGTAGAGGCCTCAATTTAAAAATAAAAAAATACCAAAAATCCCACCACACCAGGACAACTTGGGATCTATGGTCATTTGCCGCCAACTCACAGTCGCCCTGCTGATGTCAATTGTACGAACACTGACGTCAACAGGGGTCTAATGTCGTCTTCTCTTTTTTTCTTCTTTTTTTTTGTGGTTCTTGTTCTTGCTCTAATACCAAATTGGTTTATTTAGGGTTAATCTATAGGAAAGTATTTAAAGAAGTAGAAGAAGAAGAAAAAAAGAGAAAGAGAGACAAGTTTGGGATCAATCGAATGAGAGTTATATTCTCATACATTAGTATTTATATTAAAACCCTGATTGATACACCATACACGTAGTATACTATACATATGTGTCTATAATACCCTCCACAATATACAACAGGAATTCCTTAGCAAAATGGAGTCACAGAGAGAAAAAATAGACATCTTCTCCAGACTGCAAGTGTAATCACATTCACCATGAACGAGCCTAAGACTTTTTGGTCCAAAGCTATTCAAATTGCAGTCTACCTCATGAATAGGATGCCCTCTCATGTCCTCTCCTTCAAGTCACCTCTTGAAGTGCTATCCTCCAATTCTCCCTTCTTTCATCTTCCACCAAAAACATTTGGTTGCATCTATTATGTCCATGTACCCAAGTCTGTCTACTCCAAATTAGACCATACGACCCTCAAGTATGTCTTTTTGGGTTATGGAGTTAATCATAAAGGGTATAAGTGTTATCACCCCTTATTTGTAGTAAGCTTGTGTCTAGAGATGTCACCTTTTTCGAATCCATTCATTTTTTTCTCATCTGGTAGGACACCTCTTCAGGGGGAGAAGTTTATGAGTGAAGAGTTTTCTTCGATTCCACTTCCAGTTCCTGTTTCCATCCATTATTTTAATGGTGGTTGTGATGGTGGAAAGGGGAGAAAGAACTACAATTCTACAACCAAAGAAAGAAGCAAGATGATGATACAGGAAAAGAAGCAAGATGATGTACATTAACAAGACCTACCTTGTCATGAATCACTCTAAGAGCCTACTTTGGAACCTCCTTCTGAGATAGGTAGTGCACCTATTTCTTCTCCCCCCATGTCTACTCAAGTCCCTAACAATTTGAATCTTGACCAACCTATTGCCTTTAGAAAGGGGGTGAGAACTTGTACCCAATGTCCAATTTTATTTCATATCATGCATTATCACCATTCTTTCATAGTTTTTCTGAGACGATTCAAAAACCACAATGAATGAATGCTATGGAATAAAAAATAAAAGCGTTAGAAAGAAACAAAACATGTGAACTAGTTGACCTTCCTAGAAGGAAGTTAGAACTGCGAAGAGATGCAAGGCGAGTTGGTTGCAAAGGGGCACACTCAATCTTATGGCATAGACTACCAAGAAACATTTGCACTAGTGGCAAAAATGAACTTGGTCAGAGTACTCATATCACTAGCAATGAATCAGGGGTGGCCCCTCTTGCAGTTTGATGCAAAGAATGTCTTTTTGCATGGAGATTTGAAGAAGTATATATAGCTACACCACTAGAATTCCATATGCCTAATGCTAATGGCAAAGTGTGCAAGCTGAAAAAAGCATTGTATGGCTTAAAGTAGTCACCTCGTACATGGTTTGAAAGGTTCAGAATTGCCATATTAAATGCAAGATATAAGCAAGCTCAAGCAGATCACACATTTTTCATTAAACACCAGGGTCTCAAGACAATAGCCTTAATAGTTTATGTTGATGATATAGTAGTTATGGGGAATGATGAAATGGAGATTGCACAACATAAAAGCAGGTTGGCAAAAGAATTTGAAATTAAGGATTTGGGCTCTTTGAGATACTTACTGACAATAGAAGTTGCAAGACCAACACAATGCATCTTTCTTTCTCAAAGGAAGTATGTATTGGATCTATAAAAGGAGTCAGGAATGGTTGGTTGCAAACTTTGTGCTATTCCCATAGAGGCAAACCACAGACTAAAAGAAAATGACAGTGAAAAGCTTATTGATGCAGGAAGATATCAGAGGTTGGTATGACATCTCATGTATTTATCCTTAACATGTCCAAATATCACTTATGCAGTAAGTGTAATCAGCCGATTCACGCATGCTCCAACTCAAGATCATTTGGACGCTACATATAGGGTTATCAGATATTTAAAGGGTTATCTTGGAAAAGGGTATTCTATGCATGAGGTATGGTCATTATCAAGTTGAAGTATACGTTGATGCAAATTGGGCAGGCTCACTAACTGACCGTAGATCCACTTCGGATTATTGCTCTTTTGTGGGAGGAAACTTGGTGATATGGAGAAGTAAGAAACAATCTGTGGTTGCAAGATCCAACACAGAGGCTGAATTCCGATCAATGGCTCATGGGATTTGTAAATCTTTGTGGCTAAAAATGTTGTTAACTGAAGTTGGGTTTCCAACACATGGCTCCATGAAGCTCTACTATGACAACAAAGCTGCTATAAGTATTGTACATGACTTGGTACAACATGACAAGACTAAACATGTGGAGGTAGACCGACACTTTATCAAGGATCATCTCAAGAAGATAAGTATACGTAAACCATTTATTCAAACCAAAAACCAACTTGCAAATGTGTTTACAAAAGGCCTCAATGGAGTACAATTCATGTTCTTGACTAGCAAGCTGAGAATGACATATATCTATTCACCAGCTTGAAGGGGAGTGTTAGAGATAGTATTTATATGTATTCGGGGGACATTTGTGTCATAAGGGTATCGTATTGTATACCCATACTATTCGTATACCAGATGTACTGTGTAGTAATTGACTTATAATATAAATGCAAGCCCCATCAAATGAGTCTCTCTCATATGAGTAATTTTCCCTCATTTGTACAGCATCATCTTCTTCTTCTCTCTTCCTTCTCTCTTTCTTTCTCTTCCCATATTGCTTGGATTTGCAAGTCACCAACGACAACTAAAAACACCATAAAAATTAGACGAGAGGGAGAAGAAAACTAAAAGTTTGTCAGATAGAAAAATTATAACATGGTAGTTTAAAAGGGAAAGGCATATAAGGGGTACATAAAAGAAGGGTTCAACTGTATTAAAAATTCATATGACGAAAGAATGTGAAAAATTAAATTCTTACAATCTAGGTTAAATACAAGAATGCAAGGATTCCCTCAATGCAAGGATCCCCTCAGCTAGAACCAAGGACATATTCTATTGTCATATACCTGCATGCGTGAATCGCACAGGTAAGTGGGATCCACCATTCAAAGGGTCCCAGTCCTGGATGAGTGTAGATTTTTCATACATATTTCTAAAATATCTTCTCTAAATATTGAAAATAATGCAATGGATTATCCATAAAAATAAAAAAAAGGCAATGGATCAAATGGTTATGGTCATCCAATCAGGTCAGCTTTTGGTATGGGGGATCTCCAAGGTGGCACCCATTGAACAGTGAGACCAACCTCAACACATACAAGTCAGAAACTCAGAATGACTTACAAGGATATGCCAATTAGAACCATTAATTTCTTTTAACACATAGGAACCAAGCTCAAGGCACAACTAACATTCTTATAACATGCATCATCTTCCATTTGACATCCATAGTCTCTAGGTCATTAAAATTCTAGGCAAGTGGTGAAGAACTTCATAAAATGAATTTTGCTCAAGATGCAGAGTGGCTACTCACAACTGATAATAGTAAGAGCAATATAACAGCTGTTCTTGTGTGAATACTAGATGCACCCAAGCAGCCCCTTATTGAAAGATCCCTCCCCCACCCCTTCCCGATATAAAAATAAATAAAACAATAATGTAACGATAATTCTGGGTAAGTGGTGAACTCATAATAACAGTTTTGTTTAAGATGCACAATAGTTACTCAAAACTGATAATTTTTTTCCTGAATGGTCTGTAACATGTGAATACTAGAATGCACCCAAGCAGCACCTAAGTGAATACAGGAATGCGGCCAAGCAGCAAGCCAGCACCTATTAATACTAATACTAATTCTAATACTTATACTACTAATACTCATATTACAAGTTTTGTTTAGGATGCACAATATCTACACAAACTGATAATAAATTTTTTTTTCTGAACAGTATGTAACATGTGAATACTAAAAAAAGATATTCACAATGCACCCAAGCAGCATCTAAGTGAATACTGGAATGCAGCCAAGCAGTACGTCAGCACCTACTAATTCTAATGGTGTCTGTGACTGTATGCACATAAGAGAACAAAAACCTTGTTCTCATCTAAGTAACGATGACAATGATACACGTGTTGGTGGCAGACACGGAAACAGCATGTCCAAAAAGGCACCTGCTATGAAAATTGTATAGGTTTTTATTTATAAAAAAAAAAAAAGTGTTATTGTCACCGTCCGACACGGATACTTAATGTCCAACAGAAAAAGAAAAAAAAAGATGAATAACTCGTAATTTCATTGATTGGAGGAAATTACAAAAGGAAAAAAGAAAAAAAAAGCACACAAGGAAATAGCAAATTCTCGGGGTTATGTCCAACAGAAAAATTTTGGAAGGTAATGTCCTTGTTTGGCAGATTCTCAGGGATAAGATCATATTACCTTTTGCCACTTGTCATTACAACAACTAAACCAATGGCATACACTACATTTTCCACCATCATCACCATCCTTTGGAATTTTTGGTAGATGCTTCACCATTACATAATCTTCTTTCAGCTTGGGCCCATACTCTGGTGAAAATGATAACTTGGACACCTCCAAAAACTTGCAAACCTACATTCAAGAACCACCCATTGTGATGGACAGGCATAAAAAAAATGGAAGAATGACAAAAGACAGATATCCAAGCATGTCAAACTTCAATAAATTCTTGTTACATAAACAAGAAACAGAAAAAGTAAGCAAGCCACATGCTCTTGACTGATTGTCGATAAAATATTTGACTACAGCAATTGTTAAAAATGTACCATCAAAGAGTTAATTAAAACAAAAAAGAACGAAAAAAGAAAGGCCCACAAGCAATTCAAACTTCATCTTTAAAATTAAATTAGTTCAGTGTTGCACAAAAGGTGCTGAAAACCACTGACCAAACCAGATACCAACTGCCAGTTGCAATCTCTCTTGTAAAAATTATGAGACTAGAAAGAGGATTTGGACATTTTCCATGAGTTGACCATGCATCAGAACAAGAGGAGACATGGGAACTAGAAAGCTGACCAAGGGAAGACACATACATGCAGGAGCTCAATCTCTAGGGTGTATGGACAGATTATACACCTCTGCAACACTATCAACCTCTCCACAAGTGAGGTTGGCTGGTCCACCTAGAGGTTGTCATGCAGCTCACTTCACTTTGGATTCTATTTTAAACTAAAA
The DNA here is from genome assembly GCA_025762735.1 of Platanus orientalis. Lineage (NCBI taxonomy): Eukaryota > Viridiplantae > Streptophyta > Magnoliopsida > Proteales > Platanaceae > Platanus > Platanus orientalis. The sequence continues at coordinate 18,801 of JAOXJP010186424.1, read as the reverse complement.
GATTAGAAACTCTCTAGGATTAGGTTTTAGCAATTACTAAGCTAGGGGACTTCAGGAAGTCTAATTAGAGTAAAAAAAGTTTGTTCAATTTGGTAATTCCCAGTATGATTAAAAATAGGAGAGTCAATAAATATTGATGAGGGGCATACGGTATAATGCTTGGTTATTATATTAGTTGCATTCTGTTGATGTTGAAGGTTTTTATTTTAATAAATAAAATTCTAGATTACTTCTGGTCATTTACTTGACTATATTGCACTTTGTGGGCTTTTTGATCCTCTTAGACATAGTAGTAGTTGCTGTCTTCTGAAAGCCAGCAACTTATATTTTAAATTACAGAATATTGCAGTCTAGTTCTATCTGGCATCACTATGATGAGCAGAGGTAGTAGAAGACTATGGTAACCTGTAGCAGAAAAATAATATAGAAGAAAAGAAGAGGAACAAGATGGAGAAAAGAGAAGAAGAGAATACAAATGAATGAGAGATATCATGTGTTGAGATTAGGTCTCTCACACTTGTATTATATATGAACTATGTAAAAGGATCCAGTACAGCTGCAACACATGAAGTCATATACATAATTAAACATAAAAAGATCATAGCCCTTATAATACGTATACTTCTACACTCACCCTCAAGCTGCTGTGTAGATTGATCACATACCAATATGCTTGATCCTAACTGTTCACTAATCTTGACAAAAGGAATACATCTGTCCTGACATGAGCTTCTCCTTGATAAAGTGATTCACATCAGTATGCTTGGTCCGGTCATGCTGTACAGGATTGTGGACTATGTTTATTGCCGTTTTATTGTCACAATATAAATTCATTGGTCCTTTAACTGGAAATCCCAATTCTGGCAACACAATTTTAGCCATAATAGTTCGCTTATACCATGAGCCATAGATCTGTTTCAGTTTCAATACCAGAACAAGCAACCACACTTTGTTTCTTACTCTTCCATGTGACAAGAATGCCTCCAAAAAAGGTACAATAACGGGAAGCTGATCTCCTATCAAACACTGAACCTGCCCAATCAGCATTTGTATACGCCTCAACATGTAGGCTATCTTTCTTGGTAAACAACGAACCTTTTCCTAGACTTCCCTTGAGAGACCTAAGTATCCTATAAGCTGCTTTCATATAAATTGCGGTAGAGGCATGCATAAACTGACTAGTAATGTGTCAAAGAGAGATAAATCAAATGCCCAACCAGTAGCCTATATCTACTTGCATCAATGAGCCTATCACCATCTTCTTCTTTAAACTTCTTATTTGGATTCATAGAATTATCAGAAAGCTTAATGTCAACATTCCACTTTCACTCGAGATTTTAGGTGTATTTTCCCTTCTTTTCTTTTTTTTGGTAAAGTGGTGTATTTTCTTTGAGAAGTGAAGAAGTCCTTCTTGGAACGTGCCACTTCAATCATAAGAAAATACTTGACATGCCCCAAATCTTTAATCTCAAACTCTCCAGCTAATTTACCCTTCAGATCCCTTATTTTCGCTTCATCATTTCCAATGACAACTATATCATCAACATATACTATCGAGGTTGTGGTTAAGCTTCCTCTTCTTTAAACAAACGACATATGATCTGCCTGACATTGGGTGTAACCATTCACCACCATGGTTGTATGAAAATGCTCAAACTAGGCCCTAGGTGACTCTTTCAAACCATAAAGTGCCTTCTTCAACTTCCAAACCTTACCCTTGCCTGATGCAATTTGGAATCCAAGTGGTACCTTCATGTACACTTTTTTCAAGATTACCATGAAGAACACGAATGGAATTCATTATTGTAACTGGAGCAAATGTTTCCTGATAATCTACTCCATAAGTTTGGGTATATCATTTTGCAACAAATCAACGTTTATACCTATCCACGCTTCCATCTGGTTTTAGGTTAGCTGAGAAAACCCACTTGCATTTAACTGATACTTTGCCTCTAAGAAGATCCACAACGTTCCATGTAATGCTTTTCTCCTAAAGCTCACATTTCTTCTTCCATTATTTCCTTTCACTTAGGTTGAGATAAGACTTTAGACACATTGTGAGAAGTAGAAATACAAGACAAAGCAATAGAAACGAACAAAATAAAGGAGACAAGGAACTACACGACACATAATTAGCAATGGAATGCTTAACACATGACCGAACACCTTTCTGAACAGCAATAGGAAGGTTCATGTCATCTACTAAGTTGAAAGAAAAACCAAAAGGATTAATTGGAGCTGAAGAGATGTCATGGTAAGGGACATGAGGATCTTCAGTTATTGCTTCTTTAGATCTTCTGTTGTATATTTGAAGTTGCAGCTCTTTATGCTCCCCCGTACCATCACCATCCTCTTGTTGCATACTTTGATTAAAAAAGAAGGCAACTACTAGAAGAGGATAAAAAAAAATTCTCTTTATCACCAAAATGAACAAGTTTCCTCTAAAGAGAAGAATAAGACAAACTCATAAAAAGTGACATCCATAGAGGCAAATCGCTTGTAGGTAAAAGGATGATAACATTTGTTCCCTTTTTTACAAGGAAAATAACCCAAGAAAATAAACTAGAGGGCTTTTGGATCAAGTTTAGACTACAAGGATTTGTCAACATGCACAAAACATATACAGCTAAACACTTTAGGGGGAATATGAAAAAATGTGGAAGTTAGAAAGAGACAACTTCAAAGGGAGATTTATACCCCAAAACATGAGTGGGAAGATGATTCATTAGGAAAGTAGTAGTGTTTGCAATGGAAAGAGACAGTATTTGATATGCCATTATTCCCAACAAATATAGGCTAAATTCAAATGGGTGGGAGAGCTCTCACAAAATTTCCTCTTCCACATTATTGCTTTGGAGAAACATCATTCATTTCGCCCCCTTGTTTCTTCCCTATATCTGCTTTGTTGTTGGTAATGGAAAATCGTTGAAATTTTGGAAGGATCATTGGTGGGGAGACCAATTTATCTCTTCCTCTCTCATTCTAGGTTATTTCGTCGGTCTAACCAGAAAAAAGCGTCCATTTTTTATATTATCTCTCCATCTTTGTTAGGTCACTCTTGGAATTTGACATTCTCTAGGGATCTTTATAATTGGGAAGTTGATATGTTCGCTCCCCTTATATCCAGCCTCGAAGAAATCTTTATCTCCCAAGTTGTGGAGGACAAAAAGATTTGGATCTTAGAGTCCTCGGGTAAATTTTCTTGCAAATCTTTCTTTAAGGCCTTGATCTCCCCACGTAATTTTAATTGTAATTTCCATTTTAAAAGGTTTTGGAAGCCTCAAACACCCCTAAGGTGAAAGCATTTTTATGGACCGCAGTGCTCAATCGCATTAATACTATGGATCTTATCCAAAGAAGACATCCCCATTTGACTCTATCTCCGAATTGGTGCATTCTTTGTAAGGCCGCTAGCGAATCAACAAATCATTTACTTATTCATTGCAATTTTATCAACTCTATATGGGATCACTTTTTTTCTCTTTCAAGGAGAACTCAAATTTGGCCTTTGACTCTTAAAGAGTTTGTGTGGCAATGGTATAGTGGAGGCAATGGGGTTCGGGGAAAAGTTTTTTGGGATTGCTTACTACATGGTGTACTGTGGGGTATTTAAAGAGAGAGAAATCTTCAAGTTTTTTAGAATAAGGCTAGTTCTTACAAGGAGGTGTTGGATGCTATTATTAGAGAAGTTGGATCTTAGCTTCTTGCAATGCTACAGTTTAATGGCTTTCCCATGTCTTTATTCTTAACAGATTGGATTTCTTCTCTTACTTGGACCCCCCCTTTGATAGGAAATTACATGAAGGATTGCCCCCCTCCCTACCGTTTGGGATTCTTAAGCTAAGTTTTGATGGTGCTACTAAAGGAAACCCGGGTATGGCGGGCTTTGGTTGTGTTGTCCGAAACCATTCATTGTGTGTTATCAAAGCATGTTATGGGCCTTTGTGGACTTGTGGCTCTATTGATGCTGAGGTGATGGCTCTTCTTTTCGGGCTTAGGGAATTGAAAAAGATTGGAGTGCCAAATTGTGTTGTGGATGGCGATTCTCAAACCATTATTAGTTAGGGCTTGGGGAATGATGATTTTTCTTCGCATTTGGTTCCTGTCATTTAAGAAATCCAAGAGTTGATTTCTCTAATGAATGTTTCTCTTGTCCATGTTGTTAAAAGCCAAAATGGCTTCGCAGACCAACTAGCTAATTGGAGTATAGCTCATGGAAGTGTGCATTGTGATAGTTGTCTCTCGGAGGAGTTGTCGGTTGTTGATATGTAGTTGTTTGTTTGGTGAGGTCTTGTGTGTGTTAGTGCTGGTCTTCTCAGCTTGTTTGTGTTGGGTTGCTCTCGTGCAGCCTTTGTTATATTTTATTTTTCCCTTCTTTTAATGAAGTCGTTAATCGTCCAAAAGAAAGTAGCAATTTGAACAATATCATACCCAAATTTTTTGGGAAAATAGCACTGGTTGTTTCCCAAAAATGTCTATTCTTTCGCTTAACTTCCCCATTTTATTCAAGGATCCCAAGACATATGGTTTGGTGAATAATACCACACTTATCAAGATAAGATATAAAAAAAGAAGCAAGATATTTACCACCATTATTAGTACGCTAAATTTTTATTTTCTTATCAAATTGAGTTTTGATTTTCGATCATCTAAAAAGAAACAAAGTTAGAGAAAACATCTCTTAGACTTCAACAAATACAACCCTGTGCAATGAGAAAAATCATCCACAAATGTTACAAAATAACGAAATCTAGAGAGGAACAATAGAAGCAGGTCCCCATACATCGGAATGAATAATCTCAAAAAGAGTACTTTTATTCATGTTTGTTGAATATGAATTAAGACAATGTTTAGCGTACTCACAAGAGTCACATTGAAAGACACTAGACACTAAACATAAAGGCGGAACAAATATCTAAGGGAAAAAGATGGATGGCCCTAACATTAATGCCACTGAAGCAGTGAGACGAAGTTGACTGAGCTGTCCTTTATTCGAAGGATAGGAAGCTGATGACCTGAAGACGCTATGTGATGTGCACCAACTAGAACATAAAGATTGTCCTCCTCATGCCCTCCACCAATTGTCGTTCTCATCTTCAAGGCTTGAAATACACAACGTGAAAGGGAAAAGGTGATACAACAATTGAGAGACCTAAAAAGATAACTAACAGATAAAATATTAAGAGTAAAGTTAGGAACACGAAGAACAGAGGATAGTGGTAAGATGTGAACAACAAAAATAAAGCCTTTAATAGTAATGGAAGAATATGATCCATCAGAAATTTTGACCTTATCCTTCCAAAAAAAAAAAACAAGAAAAACGGAATAAGAAGAAAAAAATGAATGACATACCCTTTGTATGATCAGAAGCTCCTACATCAATGATCCAAGAGTGACTGAAAATAGTGACAGATGCATTGAAAGTGAAGACTGAAGTACCTAATTGAGCGGATAACAAGGTAGGTGCATATGAAGAAGACTCTAAGCTGATCATAAAACGACGAAGGACCTCAATCTCATCCCGAGAGAAACTCGAACTATTTGAAGAAGGTGCAGAAGTAGAGATCGGCTCTATGGAGGAAGTAATAGAATAGTCATTAAGCCGACTCTGTGAGAGAAAAGCACATCGACCACCAAAACAAGAACCATGCTGAGGACGACCATCTAGGTCCCCGATAAGTCTTCTTAGTATGCCTGGAGAGGCCACAATGCTCACACTTCAACATATCTCTATCATCATGTAAGGCACCACCTCTACCTCTATCACCAAAGCCACAGGAGGAGCCATGTCCCCACGTTGGGAGGAAGATACCAACGCAGAAGGGTCAATAACAGATTGTTATGGCTAAAACATAGTATGACGATAATCCTCCTCCTGAGACAAATAAGCAAAAACCTCATTCAATGGAAGAAAATGATCATTCCCAAGGATTTGCACGCATAGGGTTATATTGTAGATGCAACCCCAGCAAACAACTCAAAAATCCGAGTTTTCTTTATTTCCTAATTATATAATGTTGCGTCATCGGTGCACTGAGCTTTAAAAGTCTTGTAAAAGTCAATTTCATCCCATAAACTACGAAAAAGTAGAATAATATAAAGCCATTGACTGATCACCTTGTCGCAACTAGGACACTTTGACACAGATCATACATATAGGTTTAATTCTTTTTGGAATAGGTTTGTAACGAATCCCTAAATAGCCTTAGCTATAGGCAAGAACAAGTAATTAGTCACAATGTGTGACTGCATGCTGTGAAGAAGCCAAGACATGACCATGGCATTCTCAGCCACACAATTAGCAAAGGTTGAGTCCTTAAGATTTAGAATATTCATGATGTGGGAGCATATTATGTCCACAAGAAGAAGCTAAAAGACCATGGGTAGACTAGGAATTTGATATTGTAATTAGGCCCTTTTTTTGCCAAGGTTTTTTTTAGAATAATTTTACTTCAGGGGTCTAGATGTCATAAGGAAAAATTTGCCATAAAAATTTTACTAGCGATCCCATGCACCAAACCAAAACTCCACAGGTATTAACCACCATCACAACACATGACTACACAGCCTATTAGCACACCTCAACACTATACTATCACAAGTATATCAAACACAGTCACATCAACGAACAAAAGAGCCAGAAACATACCCAAAAAACATTAGAAACACCAACACAGCAGATTATCATGTGCTAAATATGTAAACCAATCATCATGACAAACCACAAGAAGTATCACAAACATTGCTGGTAGCATCGATTCAAAACAACTAGAAAATTCGAATTTATGGAGGAGGCGGTAACCCTACTCCATGAAAAACTTCACAACTCTCTTAAATCTTAACGGAATTGCATGAGGTTATTTGCATAAACATTCTACAATAGAGATGATGCAAATCAGTAAAATAAAAAAAGCCACAAAAACTCTCAATCAAATGCACCATAATCTAGAATTTCGTGATTTTTTCAAAGAAAAAATCTTCAAAAACACATTAAACCACTCAAACACTTTGAGAATGATCTCTAACATTAAGTTAAAAGAGAGAGAGAAAGAGAGATCTACCGAAAACATGATTCATCTCACACCAAACTTAAGAGGCATACGGCTGCTGACGCCAACCCTAGGGTTGCTGACGTTAGCAACATGAAAGGTCTTGGATCTTCATGTTGGAGATCTAATCCCAAGCAGAAGACTATGGTCACCTTTAACAGAAAAATAATATAGGAGAAAAGAAGAGGAAGAAGATGTGATGTGGACAACAAGAGATTCTTGTATGTACCACCACATAAGATAGCAATCCCATCACTTACTTTTAGCCCAAATTTTCAAGGGTCAAAACTTACCTTTATTGCGTGATTTTGGTGCCATTAGAGAGGTTATTCAATTACCTTTGAATAAAACCAAGATTGTGCAAATCCAAAGTGATTTGGGAAAGTTATGACCAAATTACTATAGGATTATCACAGAGTTGCAGGAACAGTGTTTTAGAGGGTTGTGTTTATGAAAGTCTTAAGTTTTAGTAGTTTAAAATATTGGAAAGTGTGGTATTTAGTAAGTTTTAAATTTTAGTATGTCTTATACAGCAAGTTTGAAGTTTTTAATAGTTTCTAAATTAGAAAAGTAAGTTTTCAGAAGGTCTTAAGATTTAGTAATACTTGGTCTCCAAGTTTAAGTGATTTAGCAAGTTTTTAATTCCGTAATTTCTAATTTTTATATGATCTGGACATTGGAGCCTAAGTGGAACCCACATGTGGTTTGGTGGGGTCCACACATGAAGACACATGGAGGAGTACCATTTCTACTCAATTGGAGCTCAAGTTGTTGATTGGGAGTCTTTATTAGTGATTTTATTGTGTTAGTTAGTATTAGAGGTTAGGACATGTTGGACATTATTATTATTGTTTTTGGGCAAATTTGGACAGCACATATATTAGTAAAATAAGTGTTGATCGAACACTTCTCTAAGGCGCACAATTTGGGCTATTGAATATTTCTTTTTAGCAAGTTCTTTAGGAGTTTTAGGAAAGAGTTCTTTACTTAGGTTTCTAATTTGGGAAAGTGTTTTTTTTCATTTGAATTTAAATTGTAAGGGAAGGCTGAACATGGGTTATAAGAATAGGTCCTTCCCCACTTATTTTTTAATGAAGTTATGAATAAAATTTGGTGTTTCTTCTCCCACACGAGTTGGAGTCGGCTCTTCAAGTTTTTGGTGTCTTAGCATGAAACCCTAGATTCTTTATTGCTTCTTGAAACCTCAAAGCTGCAACCACCTCTTTTCCCTTGTTTCCACTCACTAATCCCTAAATTCTTGACCAAACCTTTTGGCCAGAACTGCTACACATTCCCCTTTAAATTTCATTCATCAAAACCTTAACCTTGATGTCCATAAATTGCAACACACCATTCCTCTAGCTGTCCCCTCAAGTTCCAATAAGAAATTTCACTCCTAAATCACCCTAAAACACTGCAGCTACCACAGTCCCCTCTTTCCTTGTTGTTGCCTTATAAAAATCCCAAAATCCATATATTAATCCTTGCGGCAGGCTCATACTTGAACTCTTGGGTAATTTTCAAGCCAAGGAGAAGTCACTCCCTGGGTTATCACCTGCGGCAGCACCTGTGTAGGCTATTCTTGCTGTTTGATAATCCCTAATGAAGGTAATTCATCTCAGAAGATTGTTGCTACTGATTTCAATCACTTGATTGCATACCGGGAGATCCTCCATCAAGTAGCCTGATTCATTGAAGAGAGTGGTGATCTGAATCACCATTGCTTGAGCTATATATAATCAGAGAAACCTTCAAGTGCTAATCTGATTTTCTGAGTGTGTGCCTAGACCTCATCCATCGAGCTATCTGGATTTGTTAGCAGTGGACTGACTTGAAACATACATATTGGCTGCTGTCCTGATTTAATTTTAGATTTAATTACAGAGGTAATTCTCTAATTTCTTGTCTATATTATACCTTGATTCAACCTAGGTTTTGATCCCTTAAACCTGCCCAGGTTACTTATCTGTTCGCCTAATGACATTCTAGTGTGTGCGTTTATTTTACCCCTTTAATCCCTGCTGGGTCAGGATCAGATCTCACCCTATTTTCCCCTTTTGTTAATCCTGAACCAGTAATCTTTTAATCCATGTCACCTTTCTGTTTTATTCCAAAACACAGCCCTCCAAAACTCTGATGTTCTGTACCTGGAGTAACCCCTAAACAGCAAGTGTTATCCCCATTCATAATTCTCCTTGGATTGTGTGTTGTTTTCCAAGTATGGATAAAATGTATAAGTGTGTGAGGGTGAATTACATCTTGTGGTGGCTCCCGTATAAATTTGGGCCTATCATCGTAAGTAGTAGCCCTCCATTAGGCTTGTGTGCAGAGTCAATTTTAGTCTTCTCCAAGGTTGGTCTTGCATTACTACAGGTTGTAAGCCTATTCAAGGAACACATCCTTATAAATTAAAACAGTGAAGATTGATTAAACAAAGTGTGTTATTGGGTGGTTTCCCAAGGTAGCCGTGGGCTGGTCCTCTCTCCCCTCCAAAGGTGATGCCATTCTAGGCTCCCCTCTCTCTCCATTGTGGGTTGTAGCAACCTAGGTGCAGCCATGAGCATCCACCTCACCTCCCAACTTCTTTCATCTTCTTCTACAATCATCTATATCTCTCTTCAATTGCTGTTAAAATACCCTCCATTATTAAAAAGAAAGTTGATGGATTTTATCGAAGTTGTTGGACTACATTATGAAGGTATGCTTTGCTAAATTTTCTAGGCACTTTAATAGCTAAAAATGAACCCCTCAAGAATCATTATTTCTCTAATTCCTTTTAAGGGTTTGACCTCACTTGATCCCCTACAAAAGACCTCACTTTCGTCTTTGATTCCTCTCTTCCCTCTATCTTAATTTCAAAAGATTCACTATTGAACTTATGCAATCTCCATTAAAGAATCTTTAAGTTTTTTAAAATTTCATGATTTGGCAAATGAAAACTTGTCCAAATCCTATGAAATTTTAACCCTGGACCCCTTTCCTGATGCACTACTGATATGGAAAGTTTCGTAATTTTCTAATGCGCTAGATGGGCATTTTGATAATTTTTAGACTTTTTATCCAAAATTATAGAAATACCTTTTTGGAATTTTTTTTCTTTTTTTTTTTTTTTTTGCTTCTAATTTTTTCTAACTTCTTTTCTTTGATTCTATTTACTGATTTCTAAACTTTCATGGCAACTTGTGTTCAAAAATCTTAATTCTTGATTTATTTACTTCTACACTTATACTCTAATAATCATTTGAGCCTCTTGGGATATCCTACATCAATTTTTGGTATCTTCTCTATTGTGCAGCATCAAGATGGAGAAAAGAGAAGAAGAGAATACATATGAATGAGAGAAATCGTGTGTTGAGATTAGGTCTCTATCGCAGTTGTATTTCTATATGAAATATGTAAAAGGATCGAGTACAACTACAATACGTGAAGTCGTAAACATAACTAAACATAAAAAGACCATGTGCCCCTTTAATACATATACTTCAATGGTTCAAAAGCAAAGTAATTTAGTTGTCAACCTTATTTCAAAAAGCAATGGAAAATGGAAAAAATAAAAAAAGCCAAGATGGTTCTTTTATAGCTTCGATATATTGACATAGTTAAGTATATGTATGATGGGGCGATAACTAGTGTTAGGACAACCAAGGGAGAGACAAGTGAGTTTGCGATCACAATAGGCTTGCACCAAGGGTCAGCATTGAGTTCGTACCTTTTCGCCTTAGTTATAGATGAGTTGACTAGGCGCATACAAGAGGAAGTGCCATAATGTATGCTATTTGCTGATGTTGTGTTGATTGATGAGACTAGAGAGGGGGTAAATGCCAAGTTAGAACTATGAAGGGATGTTTAAGAATCAAATGGTTTTAGGATAAGCCAGACTAAAACATAATATATGGAATGCAAGTTTAGCTAAAATAGGAGTAGAAATGAGGGAGTAGTTAGAATTGATAACCACGAGATACCTAGGAGTGACCATTTTCGTTATCTTGGATCAATCATGCACAAAGAGGGAGATATTGTAGACGATGTTGCTCATAAAATTATGGTGAGATGGTTAAAGTGGAGAGATGCTTCGGGAGTGTTGTGTGATAAACAAATACCACTAAAATTAAGGGGAAAATTTTATAGACAACTATAAGACCAGTCATATTTTATGGAGTGGAATGTTGGGCAGCCAACAAACAACACATACATAAAATAAGTGTGGCTGAAATGAGGATGTTGAGATAGATGAGTGGCAAGACTAGAAAGGATAGAATTAGGAATGAATCCATTCGTGGGAGCTTAGGTGTAGTGCCCAGAGGAGATAAAATGAGGGAAAGTCAATTGAGATGGTTTGGGAATGTGCAACGAAGACCAATGACTGCACTAGTGAGGAGTGAGACAATGCAAGTTAAAGATGCTAGGACTAGAGGAAGACCTAAATTGACATGGGTTGAAGTAGTAAGGAGGGACATGGCAACTTGTAATTTAGCGGCAGATATGGCCCTAAACAGAGCAGAATGGCAGAATGGCGGAATAGGATTCATGAAGCCGACCCCAAATAGTTGGGATAAGGCAATTTGTTGTTGTTGTTATCCTATCACAATACTTTGATTATGAAGCTCATTAAATTTTCTCTAGTGGAAAAAGTTGGAAGGCACTTGGCTCCTCCTATCTAGAAGGCTTTTGCTTGGTTGGTGGCCCCTTGCTAACGTGCAAATAGTGGATCACCTTCTTTTCACACACAAGAGGATAACGAAATGATCAACAGTCTAGTCCCACCTAAAATTATAACCTTTTGGTTGTGAGGTGGCCCACAAAAAGGTATACACGGCTGACATGGCTCAGAGGAGATGAAAGAAGTTGAAGTTGACCCCCATGGATGTCACTTTTGGTTGAGGGAGGCTTGGTGGATCATCTGTGTTGTCATTGTCATTTTGCATCAACACTAAGGCATCATATTTTTTATTGAATTTGGAGCATGGTGGGTACCTCCCAACATATGCTAGATTGATGTGGAGTTGGTATTTTTCTCCTTTGAAAATAAAACTAAAATCCTTTAGAGATGTGCGATTGTAGCTGCACTAGAGAAAGTGGGAAGAACACTTCAGAATAGAGCAAGACAGTTTTCACTAGGTTCAACAAGTCATAAATCTAATTACTATTAGAACAGCTCATTAGAATTCCATGACTGAGATGATTAGAAAAATGGGCATATATCATATTGATGAACCATATTTTGAGAGGTTGGTATAATATTATCCACTCAAGCCCTATTCTTTAAAGGTTCTCCAACCCTAGATTCCTCCCCCCATGAACTTCAAGTTGAACGTTCTCCAAGAAATGCAGGGCCCCCAAACATAGAATCTTTGCATAGTGGGCAATTCATTCCTATGTGATTATCAGTACATAACAAGTTTGAAGAGTCTTGTTCCTCAGTATTTCAAGTCTTTTGTTTAGGCTGATGTATAGTTTTGGATTAGACCTCGTTGTACACTTTTTTTACTTTTTTTTTTTTCTAAGAAAAAGATTCATTGAAAGGGGATAAGGCATCCCCGAGAAAGCCCACAAAGGGGATCAAGTACAAGCGTCTATAATCATTTTTCCCCACCCTTTTATCATATCACAAAAGGGACAGCCCCTTCCCCATCTTTACCATTAGCAACCCAGAAACACCATTTATCCCTAGCTTTTCTAAAAGTATTGAAAGAGAGCAAACCATAGTTTTCGAAGCATCTTTGGTTTCTTTCCTACCAAATGGGCCAACAAACTGATGGAAGAATTTGGTTCCATATGAGATTTCTCATGGGGGATGAGCTTGGCAATTTCCATGAAAGAATTAAGCTCTTAAGATTCTTAAGGAAAACCCAAGGGATCCCAACCTCGTTAAGGATCATATACCACACCAACCTGGTATAAATAAAATGGATCAAGATGTAGTCTATGGACTCCCCCTCCTGATAGCATAAATTACATACATTTGGAAAGATCATACCTTGTGTTTAGAGATTATCTATGGTGAGTATCCTCCCTTTGCAAGCAGTCCACATAAAGAATTTACCTTTGAGGGAATTTTCGAACCAAAGAAGATGAGCTTTCTGTTTCTTTCAACACACCATAGCAAGACCAGACAAAAAATTGGTCACTCCCTATTAAGGTCCATATTCACTAATCCTCCTTGTTTGCAATGATTCGGTGTAAGTCTAAATATCCAAGTAATTTCGCCATTTCGTCGATTTCCCAATCATTCAATGCCTTCTCAAAACAACTTTCCATCCAAATTTGTCCCCATCAGCTATCAGCTTCCCAATAGTCTGTTGCCCAAGCATCTTTGTTGTTAGCAATTGCATAGATAGAAGGGGCCTCTATCATCAACGGTCTTTAAGTGCACCATATATATGTCCAAAATCTTATATGAATACCTGAGCCAATATCAATAAAGATTTCTTTTTTGAAGTTTACCATTTAGTTCATAATAGCTTTCCAACAATTCATACCATAAGGGTTTCTAGTCACCTTGGCCTCCCATTTAGATAAAATCCCATATTTGTCCACTATAACTTGGCGCCATAAACTCCTTTCTTCCATCCCAAACCACCACAACCATTTAGAAAGAAGAGCTTTGTTAGTCTTGCAGAAGTGCGGAACTACCTCACCCCTAGACCACCAATTTCCTTAAGAGAGCAAACCTCTTCCTAATTCACCAAGTGCATCCCCTTATTTTCTTTCCAGTGGCCCCAAAGAAAATTTCTCTGACTTTTTCGATCTCATTTGCAATTGAGGAAGGAATCACAAAGAGATAGAGAAAATAAGTTGGGAGGCTCGAAAGGGCCGATTTGAGCAATGTGATCTTTCCTCCTTTTGAGAGGTACATTCCCTTCCATCCTGCTAGACGTTTGTGAATTCTCTTAAGAATTGGATTTCAAACCTCTTTGCATTCATAGGGGAGCCCTAAAGGCAGCCCTAAGTATAATGTTGGAAGGGATCCCATTTGACATCCCAACACTTTCGCAAATCTCCAAAGGTCATCTATCTGGCCAACCCATAAATACAACTTGTGGACAGGTTTACTTTCAACCGAGAGACCACTTCAAAGTAGCGAATGACACACCTTAAGATCTTAAGTTAGGTGATAGAATGCTTGCAAAACACAAGGGTGTCATCCTCAAATTGAAGATGTGATATTCTCAACCCATTGCTTCCCACCTCAAATCCCTCCATCAAACCTCCTTGAAAAGCCTTTAACAACATCACCCCAAAAGCCTCTGCCACTACTAGGAAAATGAAAGGAGATCAGGGGTTTCCCTATCTAAGTCCCCGTGACCTAAAGAAATAATCCTTCGAGTCACCATTAAGAAGAATAAAGAATGAAGTTGTACCATAACATTTTCTCATCCACCTCCTCCATCTTAACCCAAATCCCATTCAGCTAAGCATATAGTCAAGCAATTTCCAGTTCACCCTTTCATAGACTTTCTCCAGCTCTAGTTTGCAAAGAATCCCTGAGTCACTAGTCTTCAATATTGAGTTAATACATTCATTAGCCACTAAGACTCCATCTAGGTTCTGTCTTCCCCTAATAAAAGCACTTTGGTTGGGTGAGATACCTGAAACAAGCACTTCCTTCATCCTATCGGCCAAAATTTTAGAAATAATTTTATAAGTATTGCTAACCAAACTTATAGGTCTGAAGTCTGTAATCCAAAGTGCCCTTTCTTTCTTGGGAATTAGGAAAATGAAGGTAGCATTGCTTCAAACATCTAGAAAATCCAAAGTATAGAAATCCTCCACCATCTTCATAATATCCCCTTTCAAAATTTCCTAACACTCCTTATAGAATGCATAGAGAAACCATCTGATCTTGGAGATTTGTCATTCTCAAAGTTCCAAACCACCTTCTTCACCTCTTCCTTGGTAATGGGATGTTCTAGCTAGTCTCTTTGAGCCTCCCCAAGCGATTTAAATTTCATCCCTTAAGAGAAGGTCAATAGATTTCTAGGTCTAAATATAGATCCTTGAATAATTCCACCACATGGGTCTTGATGACATCCCCATCATACACCAAAGTGTCTCCTATTTATAGCCGGGCAATGTAGTTGATATTAGCTCGAGCAGAAGCAATTCGGTGGAAGAACTTAGTATTATTATCACCTTCTTTGAGCCATTGAACTTTAGATTTTTGTCTCCTTGTAATTTCTTCCAAGGCTATCACCCTTTTATAATCTTGTTTCGCAACATCTTTGTATGAATTTTCATCCCAAGTCAGCCCATGCTATTCTTCTTGGGAGTCCCACCACTTAATCTCATCCAAAAGTTTTTTCTTCTTTTCTTCAATGCATCCAAAGACCTCCTTATTCCACCTTGACTTTGAGAAGTTTTAGTTTAAGCCTAAGTGGCTCCCCTAGCTTTCGCACCTGGAAATGCGACCACCAGTTTTCCACTAAATCTTTGAAGCTTGGATGACACAACCACATGTTTTCAAACTTTAATGGTCTTGGAGAGGATTTTGGAATTTTCCCATTCAGGAGAATAGGAACTTGATCAAAAACTAACCGCGAGAGATATTCACCTTTTAAGAAGGGAAACAAAGTATCACATTCAGCTGACACTAGAAACTAATCCAAATTTGTTCATTTCCAGCCTTTCTTGAAAGTTGGACAAGGTATATCGCAGCCCCCCAATTGATATGTCAAGCAGCCCTTTGATGTCAATAAATTCCAAAAATTCATGCATGCCTCTAAATCCTTCTCCCTCCACCATTTCTGTCAGATGGCTCTAGCACCTCATTAATATCGCCACCTATACACCAACCTCCTTCCCACCTCTCCTGAATACTACTTAACTCCTCAAGAAACAAGCAGAAAAGGCTATCACCCCCCAAACCATACACCTGTAACCACCCAAGTTGATGTACTCCCCCTAATCCTCCCTAACATAGACACTGAGAAGAGACCCACCCGATATTCCACTATCTCAATTTTGGCAGCATCCCAAGTTAGCCAAATACCCCCAGAGGCACCATTTGATAGCAATCAAACCCCTCCTACAAAGTGGAATGAAGACACCTCTATGAGGAGATGCATATATGCACATCCTAATTTTGTTTCCTAGAGCATACATATATTAGCTTTGCTTTTCGCCACCAAATCCCTAATTGCTGCCTTCTTCTCTCTCAAACCCAATCCACGAATATTCCACGACAGGATTGATATCATCATGATAAAGAAAGACCCGAAATTAGGAGTGATATTGTCCCTGTTTTTCATAGTTGACTCCGCACTCCAAATTTCTCACCTCCCTGTGTGTAACAATTATCTTTATGATTCAATTAGTTTAGGAGAGAGAAGAGTATAAAAGGAAGAATTATGGATGAGAGGGAGAAGTAGAGAGCAAGTGTTTTGAGAGAGAAGAAGAATCGTATGAGTATCGTATACTCATATGTTGATATTTTTATTTATATATATGTGTCCTCTTATACACCAAGTGTAGTGGTATATAAACATAATATTCCCTGACATTTATACCCTCATGATACATGTATACTCTAACACTCCCCCTCAAGTTGGATAATAGATATCTATCATTCCCTACTTATCAAGTACATGAACGGAGTCTGGTGGAGTCCTTTAGTAAACATGTCGGCCAATTGGTTATGAGTCGGAATAAAAGGTGTGCATATACTTCATTTCTTAAGATGGTCTTTGATAAAGTACCTGTCGACCTCCACATGCTTAGTACGATCATGTTGCACTAGATTGTGTGCGATACTTATGGCCGCTTTATTGTCACAGTAGATACTCATAGGTCTGGTGATGGGAAAGCCCACTTCAGAAAGTAACATCTTCAACCATAGTGATTCACAGACACCATGGGCCAAGGATCTAAACTTTGTCTCAACACTAAATCGGGCCACTACTAATTGTTTCTTACTTCGACAGACAGAGAAGCAGTAGGGGATGGACCCCACACATCAGAATGCACAAATTGAAATAGACATGAACTTTTATTTTTATTAATGGTTGGATAGACTAATCTACAATGTTTAGCCAACTGGCATGGTTCACATAGCATATCAACCTTAGAAACAGATAACTAAGGAAACATTTTTCGTAACACAGAAAATGATAAATGACCCAATCAGCGATGCCAAGTGAGTAACTCATCGGATTGGGAAGAGACATCTCGCTTTATTGCTAAAGTGGCTATTGGTAAACTGGAATCTAAGAAGTATAGACCATCCATCTCATTCCCCAAATCAATTGTCTTCTTCGTCACCATGTCCTGAAACACACAATGAGAAGGAAAGAAAGTGACATAGCAATTAAGACTCTTAGTAATATGACTGATGGATAATAAGTTCAGAGTGAAGTTAAGCACAAGCAAGACAGATGATAAGTGTATATTAGGGGTGGCAAGAATATCCCCCTGTCCAGCTACAGAAGAAAGAGAATCAGCAATACAGACCTTGTCCCTGCCTGAAGAGATATTATAAGAGGTGAAGAGAGATGTCATACCAGTCATATGGTGTGAGGCTCCTGAATCTATAATCCAGGAGCATTGTGGACTGGAAATAGAGGTGGATAAGGTGGACGCATGTGTAGCTGAATATACAAAGGATGAAGTAGGGTCATTGGAAGGATGGTCAAGCTAGGAAACAAATCTTCGAAAGGCCTCAATCTCATCTCTGGATAGTATGCCATCAGAAGGGACTGAGGACAAAAACTAGAGGTGTAGGCATCATCTTCGCAGGTGTAGTAGTTGCAGAATGAGCATGAAGACGATTGCTACCAAACTGGCCACCTCTACCATTACTAAAGCCACCTTGTTGAGGGAGACGAGGGGACAAATCATGAGGACGTCCATGAAGATCCCAGCATTGCTCCTTGGTGTGCCTAAACCGACCACAATGCTCACACTTGAGTTTATCTCTATCATCAAGTGTAAGGCCAAATCGACCACCATGACCGCACCCTGTGGTTCCACTTCAACCACCTCTAGTAGATGTAGAAATGAGTGTTGATTTTTCAAATGAAGAGGGTGAATACATCATTCCTTGATGGCCTTCTTCCCTATGAATGTGTGCATAAACCTCATTTAACAATGGTAGAGGATCCTTAGCAAGAATAAGAGCTCTCACTTGTTCATACTCAAAATTAAGACTATCTAAATATTCAAAGATCTGTATATTTTCAACATGCTTCTTATATTTAATAGTGTCCTTAACGCAGGCTAAGCGATAAGAGGTGTAGTGTTCCAATTCATCCCACATCTTCTGCAAAGAGGAATAATAAATGGCAAGAAGCTGGCCACCTTGTTTGCACTAAGCAATATGTTGCCTTAAGTTATATAACTTAGCGGTATGACCAAGTTCTGAATAAGACTTGGACAATGCATCCCAAATCTGATGTGTGATCTCCAAAAATAAAAAATGGTCACTAATTTCTGGTTTCATAGAACTTAGCAACCAACCCATCACCGAAGCATTCACAGTCTTCCATTTCCGATATCGGGGATCATTCTTTTTTGGCCTCGCAAATTCGCCTATTAAGTAGTCTTCCTTGTCCTTTCCTTGGGCATATATTAGAATAGACTTGGACCAAGACAAATAATTGTTCCCATCAAATTTTACATATGTGATTTGTGGTGGAAACTCCGCCAATGTTTGTATCTTCAACTCCGCCAATGTTTGTATCTTCAAACTCCGCCAATGTTTGTATCTTCAGACATTGCCGGTCCCAAGCCCGGATAAAGGAGGAGGGTGGCGTCAGGT
>JAOXJP010186413.1:0-12351 GCA_025762735.1 Platanus orientalis | reverse complement strand
CTATGCATATGGTCTATCAAAGACATGGGTGTATAATACCCTTATATGCTGTGCTTCTACACTCCCCCTCAAGTTGGAGCATGAATATCTGCCATGCCCAACTTTCCAATGATGTCATGGAACTGCATCTTCGTAACTCCCTTTGTTAGAACATCTGTTAACTGCTGGTCTGTAGTGACAAAAGAAGTACAAATCAGTCTACTTAGTATCTTTTTCTCTAATAAAATGGTGATCCATTTCTATATGCTTTGTCTTGTTATGTTTCACAGGATTGTGGGAGATACTAATGGCTGATTTATTGTCATAGTATAAACTCATGAGAATGTGAATTGCAACCCCAATCTCATGCAATAGAGTCTTCAACCAAAGAGCTTAACAAATTCCATGGGCCATTGATCTAAACTCCGCCTCAACACTTGATCTTGCAACTACTTCATCGGGATCATCTCCAATAACCACTATATCATCGACATATACAATAACTATTGTGGTTCCCGTAACTGAATGCTTGACAAATAATGTGTGATCAGCCTGGGATTGCCTGTAGCCCACCTTTGTTAGACTTCCACTAAACCTCTCAAACTATGCCCTGGGTGATTGTTTGAGTCCATATAATGCCTTCCTCAATTTGCACACTTTATTTTTACTTCCTAGAATTATTAAACCTGGAGGCAGCATCATGCACACTTCTTCATGTAAGTCACCATGCAAAAATGCATTCTTTACATCTAATTGCCAAAGTGGCCACTTTTTATTGGCTGCAACAGATAGCAATACACGAATTGAATTCATCTTGGTTACTGTGCAAAGGTTTTCTGGTAATCAATACCATAAGTTTGTGTAAATCCCTTGGCAACCAGTCTGCATTGTACCTGTCAATAGATCCATCCGCCTTGTACTTGATGTTATATGCTCACTTACATTCCACTAGTTGTTTCCCAACTGGAAGGTTCCCAAGTTCCCAAGTTCCATTTTTTTCTAAGGCAGCCATTTCTTCACACATGACATCTTTTCATTGACTTTGAGACAACGCCTCTTTCAAGTTGGAAGGGACCTGTATAGACGACACATGACCAACAAAGGAACGATATGTAGGACTCAAAGTTAGAGATGGGATGGTCAGTACAAGATCTTTCTCATTTTCGAAGAGCAATGGGAAGATTAAGTTCATCATTATTTCCAGAATGCAAAATAGGAACATGAGAGGTCTTGGAAGGAGAAAAGAGAAGGGATAGACTAAAAAAAGGTAACATCAATTGAGACATTTTTTTCCTATCACAGGATTGTAGCACTTATAACTCTTGAGTAGAAGGATAGCCCCAAAAAATACATTTTTCAGTTCGGGGATCCTACTTAGATATATCCCCTTTATAAATATGAACATAGCAAACATATCCAAAGACTTTGGGAGGTACTTAAAAAAGAGGATTATCAGGACACAAGGCAATAATAGGGCATTTAAGGTTCAAAACCTGAGATGACATACAATTTATCAAATAGGCAACAATAAGAAGTGCTTCTGACCAAAAAGTTTTCGGGACATTCATCCCAAATAAGAGAGATCGTGTAACTTCCAAGAGATATCTATTTTTCTATTCAGCTACGCCATTATGTTGTGGAGTATGTACACAAGATGTCTGATGTATAATTCCACAATCCTCCAAGTACTTTTGCAACCTTGAAGAGATGTACTCCCCCCATTATCGAATCTGAGAATCTTAATGGATGCACCAAATTGAGTTTGAACCATTCTATGAAAATTATGGAAAATTGAATACACTTCCCCTTTTTCATCAAATATACCCATGTACACCGTGAGTAATCATCAACAAGGGAAACAAAATATCGAAAACCAAACAGAGAAGTAGTGGGAGAAGGGCCCCAAACATCAGAATGTACCAAAGAAAATGGAGCATAATTTTTATTATTATTAGTACTAGGGGAATAAGTTTAATACGAATATGCTTAGACAATTGACGAACCTCACATTGAATGTTAGACTTGACTCGAGATCCAAATAAACTAGGAAACAAAATACGTAAAGAAGTAAAGGACTAATGACCCAACTGATTATGCCAATGCATTAATCGGTCTTTATTACTCAGCTTAAAAAACACGCTGTTGACAGCTTAGGGTCCACACATCTTCAAGGAGGTAGAGTCCATCAACTACACGACCACTCCCAATCATTTGCCTCAAATCCAGGTCCTGAAAGACACAGTTAGAAGGGAAAAAAAGTGACTGAACAATTTAAATCATGAGTAATTCAACTAATGGACAGTAAGTTAGTCACAAACTTAGGAACATGTAGAACAGAGGTGCCACGTTGACATGTTCTTTCCCAGAGATGTAGGACAATGCTCCATCTATCACTCTAACTTTATCACGACCAGAACAAATAGAATAGGAAGAAAATAGAGATGACAGATCTGTCACGTGATCAGCGGCCCCAAAATCAATAATTCAAGATGGAGAAGTGGATGAAGTGGCATGGAAAGCAGTGGTATGAGTGCCTGACGGTGTGGAGGCAAATGAGGAAGTAGAAGGATAACTCGTTGCCATAGATCCCTCTAGTTACGTCCTATATCGCCATAGATTCTCAATCTCAGCTTCGGGAACTATAACCATCCATTGAGAATTCTCACAAGTGGCTTAAGTGGAAATGTCAAGTGTCTTTGAGGTACCTAGACTAGGACCCATATCCTTATTTTGTGATGTGATGGAATGGGCTTGCACATTCCCAGGCTTGCTGAATTTTTCAGGGCGGCCAATAAGATCCCAACAGTTGTCTTTGGTATGCCTCATCTTCCCACAATGATTGCAATGGAGCTTATCTTTATCAATTTGTCCCAATTTTCATAGAATTCTTTCTTTATCATTTTGACCAGATCAGAAGGGTTTTTTAAAGTTGTTTTTACCCCCTTTCTGTAGCATAGGAGTAGAAGCTAACTCTGATCGCTCTGGTGTCCCAAATGAATAGTGATGCATAACATTCTTCCAACTCTCCTCACTTTCGGCCAATGCATACACTTCATTTAGAGATGAAAGTGTGCCCCTACTCAAAATATTGATCTAAACCAATTCAAAGTCATCATTCAACCCTGCCAAGAATTCAAAAATCCTTTTGCGCTTTGTCTTCTCTTTGCAAGATGTCGCATTTGGTTGACATTTTGGCTGATATGTTTCATAATGGTCTAACTCTTCCCACATGCTACTTAGGGTGGCAAAGTAGCTTCCCAGGTTTTTCTCACCCTGACGAAAGTGTACTATCTCCTGATTTAATTGATACACTCTCACAAAGTTTTTCACCTGTGAGTAGGTTTGTGTGGCAGAATCCCAAATATCCTTAGCGGTTCTAAGGAATAAAAAACCTCAATTAATCTGTGGCTGCATTGAGTTTAGTGGCCAGAACATCACAGTGAGATTTTTAGACTCCCACTTTTCATATGTAGGAGTATCATCAATAGTTGGCTCCACCACCCGGTCATTTATATAATCAAGTTTGCCTCTGCCACCAATGTACGTCTTGGCTGATTGGGACCATTCTAAGTACTTTGTTCCATCCAACTTCACAATGGTGATTTGCGTACTTGGATTGTCACCTTGGATACCCATTGGTGACATAACATTAGCCGAACTCGGACCACTTCGAGTATCATCCTTATTTGCGGATTCCATTGATACTTCCGACATGATTTGATGCCTAAATACTTCCACACACGTGATCAACCAATACCCTCTCCTGTCTTGGCTCACAACTCGATCTCAACAAGTAGCTCAAATGAAAATGAGGAGTCTCCAAACAACATCATAAACATACATAAAACGCCATGCAAAACTTTGGATATTTGTATTTGAAGGCACGAAAAATGAGGAAGAACACATACGAACCATCTTGCTCCTCCGAGGCACGAAAGAGCACAAGAATATGCTCAAATCCAAACCAAATGAGATGAGATCTAGCCCAAGAGATTCTTCATAAAAAAATGATCAGTCCTCTTCAAGCAATCAAGCAAAAACTCAAAAAAAGGCTCAAGAAAAAGAGAGAAAGGCACCCCAGGCGTCCCTACATCCTCTGGCCAAAATTGCAAAAACTCCTTTAATACAAAACAAAATCAAATGGGACTTGTCCCAATAGATTACCCATACAAAAATGACCCATCTTTTCTAAGGAATCGATTTGAATCTTTCCCGATTGCTATAGATCTCAGTTTTTTCGCAAAAACAAGGCATTTTGTGATCCAACCACAAATCCGTCGAAATAAACTCAAATATGCATAATTTTTTTTTTTATTTATAAAAATCACCACAAATACCTGGGGACCGAGATCTATCAAAGCCCTCAACTGCTGGTTGAAGCTGATGTACGGCTTGCTGACGTCAGCAGCCTCCCCCTGCGCAGTAACCCTGAAAACACGCCATGATCACAACTCTCTCCGATACCAACTTGAATATAGTGTGTATTGTAAGGATTTGAATGTTTAATGGAGAGGGAAGGAGGAGAAGAAGAAGAAAGAGAAGAAAAGTATGAGAGAAGAAGAGTAGATTTTAGTAAACCGTTTGAGACAATTTGTCTCATATGTTGGTATTTATATTGGATAGGTATTCATACACAATGTATATGGTCTATCAAAGACGTGGGTGTATAATACCCTTATTATGTAGATACCCTTATATACTGTGCTTCTACAGTTGCACTTAAGCCAAAGGGATCAGCACATTGCTGCTGGCACCATCCACCAAATCAACGTACCTATCTCATTGAGTGCTTCTGTCTGCCATCGATAAGAAGGCCACACAGATTGGGGGTGGGGGGGGGGGTTACCTCCCAAGCATATGGGTACTGTATGAGTAATTGAGAGATTGATTTGCCATTCTTGTAGCATAAGAGGCACATGCTTGTAAGATGCATTCCTTTTCTCATCAGCATAGACATTGTTGAAATTTCCCACGAAGGCTGCACCCCTGAACTTGATGGTGTTCCTGAGGAGTTGGAAGACAGTGTTCACTAGAGAAGGGAAAAGTCTTTGGAGGATGGTGCTGGCAATGATAATGTGGTCAATTTGGCTGGAAAGAAACAATAGAGCTTTCCAGGACCATTTAAAGCTGGCATATAGAATGTACGGCAAAGCCAAGGATCGGTTGAGGAGTTGGTTCTCTAACCATTATAGGGAGGTGGAGGGAGATTATAAGGCTGGATTGAGGGTTTGGGAGGGGGGGTGGTCTTGGCCTTTCCTTGCAGAGTTTTTTTTGGGAAGTGGGTCCTGTACTTTTAAGAGTAGGTTCCCTTGTTTGTCTCTCTTGGGGATTGCTCATCCCCCCGTTTTTCT
Organism: Platanus orientalis; assembly: GCA_025762735.1. Lineage (NCBI taxonomy): Eukaryota > Viridiplantae > Streptophyta > Magnoliopsida > Proteales > Platanaceae > Platanus > Platanus orientalis. The sequence continues at coordinate 7,021 of JAOXJP010186413.1, read as the reverse complement.
CCTTTTTTTGCAATAAAGTTTTTTCCTTCATCAAATACGTGTAGGTTTTTTTCCCTTCTGTTAGGTGTTTTTGTTTTTAGTGGTCCTGTATTGGCTTTAGGGGCATCTTTCCCTTTTATTAATGAAGATCATTTTTATTTATCAAGAAAAATAGCTGTGGCTACCACAATACCAAAAAACCTGAAAGTCACAAAAAATTCATTATTTTTTACTTTTCTTTTTGTACGTTGTTGGCAAGTTTGCTAGAAATCAACCACTATACATTCAGATGAAATTTGCATATAGTGGGGAGAATCGTCAACGGAAGCATCTGAATCCATGTGCATGTATGGGTGTATGTGTGACTGTATATTGAATTTGTGTGTTATAACACTTTTGTATGCAAGGATTTGAATCATAGACATGGATTTGAGTGGTAATATTTCTGATTTATAAGGCAGAAAACCAAAAATGTTGGGAAAAGCCTTTTTGGTGGATTAAATTATTTAGAATCCAATCTTTTGGTTTTAGTAAATGCATGTGGAACACCTTAGGCTGATTTGCGAAGTGAAAAAAATATTTATATACAGAAAAATTATTTACAAAAGTCACGTGTAATGGATAACCAATAGACTTATTCTATTTGTATTACTTATTATTGTACATTTTATAAATATAGAACTGAAAGATAAAAAAATCAGATTCATCAGTGGATTTGACATGAATCATACCATTATTGATGCTATTTTTTTAATGATATATTTTGTTGCATTTGTCCTATTAATAGTTGTTGGATGCCATATGGATGCATTGTAATGGTTTTAATTGTTAAAAACTATGTATGGGTTTATCTTGAATGCTAGCATATCTTCTATAGTGGATAGTGAGTACTTTTACTTCTCAGTTCATGGATGTTATATACGCTTGTTTATTGCAATATTTAGCTGCTGAGGAGAAAAAGAAGAATGTATAAAACCACAATCTTAGGATATAAGACCATGAACAATTATAGAAGACAAAAGCCAAAAATTACAGTAGTAGAGTGCTCCCACAACTTAGATGTGTTCTAGCCTATCATCTGCTGGCATGTTAGCCAAACTTTTCTTCCATTGGAATGGGATGTCATAGAGAAGGCCAAAGATCTAAATGGGAAAATCTCCAAGGTACTGCCAATCACTTTTTAATCAGCCCATGACTGTTGCCGAGTTATCCTTATACCAATAGACATTTGTAACCGAATGGATGTGTTGCCTTGAGTCCAATCTAGACTTCAGTTTGATACTTTCTTATATATATATTATGATCTCAATATGCGAGGTATTTCAACACCTATATCTTATACTAGGTTATTGTTTTAACTGCAGTTACGGACAATACAAGAACTTGCGTGAATCAATCGATAAATATGAAGGGGGTTTGGAAGCATTTTCTCGTGGGTATGAAAAGTTTGGCTTTAATCGCAGGTATTACTTTTTCCCCTCTCTGCTGGTCACATGTCCAGTTGTTTTCTGTAGTTAGATACAAAGGGCTTATCTGTTGGTAATTTTAATTGCTTTTTGTCTATATATTGAAACAAATATTGTATTTATTGTGTAACTTTTGTCTTACGTACATCATTGTTCCATATCTATAAGTAGTGTTGTCTAGGTTTTTATTTTTAGTTCTATTTTTTAAAGTAAATTAAAATTCATTAAAAAGAGAAAGGATTACAAACACTGTATGAGCTGTACAGCCAAAAAAAATTTGACAAAAGAAAGGAAAAAATTTAAGTGGATCTAAAAATAAATTCATGGTTGTGGAGTTTGGAAGTCAAGTCGGTCGGTGAAGGAGTTTTTTTGGAAGTTCATTTGATTTTACCTTGGTTTGGGTAGAGAGATCAGATTTTGGGAGGATAGATGGTTGGGAGAGGCTCCGCTTAAAGAGTCTTTTATGAGCTTGTTCTCGTTGGCTGTTGACCCTTTGGTGATGGTGGTGGATTCCTTCGATTCTAGAACTTTGAATGATTGGAAGTTGGGAGAGATGGTTAGCTGCTGAATTTGTTGGATGGATTAAGGCCTGATCCTTCGAGGTGTGGCGGTTGGGAATGGGTGATCAACATGAAGGGTACTTTTTCTCCTAAATCCTTGTATTTGGAGTTGGTGAACCATAGGGCTATTTCATCCCCCCATAGTTTCATTTGGATTCTAGGTATCCCATCTAAAGTTGCGTTCTTCATTTGGAATGCCTATTTAGATAAAATTCTCATTCTCAATCATTTGCAAAGCAGAGGTTGGAATTTGGCTAATATGTGTGCTCTGTGTATGAAGGTGGAGGAATCAGTAGATCAGTTATTTGTTCATTGTGCTATGGCTGACCACTCTAACTGCATAAGAGATATTCGGTCTAGTTAGGGTTGGATAAATCAGCTTTTCTACAAGTTTTTGGTAACGGCCAATATCAATGAGTCTGTGGTTCTCATCTGCATGCATACAATGATTAGATTCAATGGGAGTGTCACAAGTTTTACACCCAAGCATCGTAGAGTCTTGAAGGAGATCTAATATATATTTGCGTTGAGATATGAAGAGATCATCCTTGGATCTGACAACTTTAATTTCAAGGAAGTACTTGAGAGGCCCCAAATCCTTGATTCTGAACTCCTTTTCAAGAAAAAAAATTAGGTGATTGATCTTACAATGATCATCACCTGAAACCACGACGTCATAAAGGGATGTAACTTTTCCTTGCTGATGCTTCACAAATGCAAACTTAGTTGTAGGTAGTATATTGTCCCACGACTTAAGATGATCTCCCATTAGACAGTGCAAAAGACTCCCTAAGCTTTTATTCACCACTTCAGTTTGACCATCGGTTTGAGGGTGATAAGTGGATGAGAACTGTAAGTGTGTATCCAACATCTTTCATAGCGTCTTTAAAAAATAATTAACAAACCTGACATCCAGGTTAGATACTATTGATTTAGGAACCTCATGCAGTTTAACAACCTCATCAAAGAATAACTTAGCAACTTTAGATGCATCAAAGGTTTTTGAATATGGTATGAAATTGGCCATTTTTGAGAAATGGCCCACTACCACAAAGATGGAATCGTGTTGCCTAGGATTCCTAGGCAGGCCTAGCACAGAATCCATGCTCACATCTTGGCATGGAGAGTGAGGAACAGGCAAATGAATATATAATCCAAAACTTTGCTTTTGTTGCCTTGTCAGTTGATAAGTCTTGCATTGCTCAACATTTCTAGCCACATCTTGTTTGAGACTTGGCTAGTAAAATCAATCCTCAACAAGAGCAATGGTCTTGTCTCGGCCAAAATGGCCAGCAATGCCTCTTGTGTGTAACTCCTAAACAAGGAAATCATGCATCGAGGTACGGACAATACATAAGTGAGTACCTTTTAAGAGATACCCATCTTGCAATATATATCCAATAATACTCTTAGAGGGGTCACTCTTTAAACATGCATATATTTCCCCGAAGTCTGGGCATGACTCATAATCATCCTTTAACTTTTCAAACCCAGTCACTTGGATGCTCATTGTGTGCAGTAAGGCTACCTTTTGGCTTAAAGCATCTGTTGCCTTGTTTTACACTCCGGGTTTATATTTGAGTGCAAAGGTGTATTCTTGGAGAATCTCAACTCACTTGGCATGTCTTGGATTAATCTTATTTTGAGAAATAAGATATCGTAAAGCTTCTTGGTTAGAAAACAAGACAAATTCTTGCGGTAATAGATAATGTCACTAGTACCTTAATGCTTGTACTACTGTAGAGAATTCTTTGTCATAAGTGAAGTATTTCTGTTTAGCTTCATTCTATTTCTCACTAAAATAGGCTACTGGATGTCTTTGGCTCAAAACTCCGCCTATGCCAACACCAGATGCATCATACACTACTTCAGAGACTTTGGAAGAGTTTGGAAGACACGTGATAGGAGCTGCGGTCATCCTCGACTTATCTCCTTGAAAGCCTTAGATGTGGCTGTAGTTCAGCGTAACTCTCATTTTCTAATGCAATTTGTAATGGGAGCCATCAATGAACTAAAACTTTGAATGAACCACCTATAGAAGGTAGCTAGGCCATGAAAATTGTGAACCTCATGAATATTCTTAGGCCCTTGACACTCTATTATAGCTTTGACCTTTTTAGGGTTAACGTACATTTGTTTAGCAGATACAACAAACCCTAAGAAAATTATCTGCGAAGTCATGAATGCACATTTCTTAAGGTTTGTGTAGAGTTTATCATTTCTAAGGAGCTCACACACCTTTCTCAGGTGGGTCAAATGTTCTTTGTTGGAACTAGAGATCAAGGTATCATCAAAGTATACAATCAAGAAAACCTTCATAAATGTAGTTGGAGCATTGGAAAGTCCAAATATGGTATCAAATATCTCGAAATATCTCAAATATCTTCCGACATATGTCCATGTCTACCAAGATCGACACGACATATTCCTATATTGACACAAAAAATTAAGTACATTGTAAAAATTCATTTTTTGGTCAACATGATGTACGATATTGGTGTGTTTGAGCAAATATTCCCCTTCACAGTGTATTATTGACTAATATCGACATTGTGTTATGATAAAAGTTATATGAAAAACGATAAATTTCGAAGAAAGTAAAAGGAGATGAAGAAGTTGAAGATAAGAAAGACAAAAAGGAAGATAATTTACTTGTTCCCTTATGCTTATATGGTTAGATTATAATATTTTTGTCAACCATGATCTATGCATTTGTAGTTTTAAAGAATATTAAAATACAAGTGTACTAAAATAGGCTATCATTCCTAATGAATTATTTGTTTCCTTGTGCATATGTAATTATATTAGAATATGATTCTTAAGTCTTCACGATTTTTACAATATTTCTTTTCGATATTTCTGACATTTTCGATATATGTCTTATTTTGGTCTGATCCTTATTTCCGCCGATACCGACATTTTGAACCTTGCTTATAGAGTCCATCCTTCGTCTTGAAGGCAGTTTTCCACTCATCCCCTATGTGTATGTGAATTTGGTGGTAACCACTCTTTAGATTTTTCTTGAGAAAGATGGTGACACTTGCCATCATGTCAAACATGCCATCTAACTAGGGGATGGGAAATTTGTAACGCACCATGATTTTTTTTTATAGCCTTGTTATCTATATACATTCTCTAGGAACCATCCTTCTTAGGTGTGAGAAGTGCAAGCATGACACATGGCTCATGCTCTCTTGGATGAATCCCTTGCGAAGTAGTTCATCTGCTTGTTTCTTCACTTCAGCATGGTTAATGGGATTCACTATAGTGAGGTGGAGTGTAAGCACTTGAACCTAGATCTATGGCATGCTATATGTCATGCACTTGTTTATTCAATTTAGCATATTCAGTGGGATTCATTCTATAGTGAGGTAGATTAGATAAGGTTGCACCGAATCGGATCTGTGGCATGCTGTATGTCATGGATCGGTGGAAGCTCGTTTGTTAAATCCTCAGGGAACATATCCTGAAACTCCCTTAAAACACTCACTACCTTGAGGGGAGACTCTATAGTAGACTCAAGAAACAATCAAACTTTTCAAAGCAATAGAACTTTGTCAATTGCAAATGGGGAAGTTAATTGAGGAAAAAAATCCTGGGGGAAAACGTTTGCTCAAAGAATTAAAAAATTTAGAAAGCAGTGTGAATTATGACAGGAAGGAGAAAAGTGTAGTAGTGTATAGTGTTAGGAAGGGCAAAAGGGTACTCTTTAAGTAGTTTTATGGATCCGGAAATTCTTTTGTGGAATGTAAGAGGTGTTGGCAATAGGGACGAAAGAATCTTAATATGCAAAGGGTTAAGGGGTGTAAATCCAGATATTTTGGTGTTACAGGAAACAAAGTCTGAAAGCATGTTGGATATCATGTTGAAAGAATTGTGGGGCAAGGATTCGAATCACTGGATTGCTCTCCCATCCCAAGGAGCCTTGGGTGGTATTCTTATGATTTGGAATGAGGATAAGATTGAGGTTTTAGATGCAGAGGTTGGTGCTTTCTCAATTTCTGTGAGATGTAAGATGCTAACTGGAGTAGAGGAATGGGTGTTCTTGAGGGTGAAATTGATGATTTCCTTGGGGAGCTTGATAATGTGAAGGCTAAATGGGATCTTCTGTGGTGTATGAGTGGTGAATTTAACTTGGTTCGTTTTTCACATGAATAAAAATGTGATACTTCGAGAGATAGTCGCATGCATAAATTTGGGGATTTTATTGAGAGAAGGAGATTGGTTGATGATCCATAGAAGGAGGCGAAATATACTTGGTCTAATTTTAGGGAGAATCCCTCTTTGAGTCGATTGGATAGATTTCTATTTTGTAATGAATGGGAGGATCTATTTCGTGGGAGATCTCAGTGTGCAGTCATAAGATCAATCTCTGATCATTTGCCTATTTTATTGGAAATGTGGTGTAGAAAGAGAGGGCCGTTTCCGTTTAAATTTGAGGATACATGGGTATTGGAACCAGATTTTATGAACCTGGTAGAAGAGGTATGGTCCCAAAACTCCTTTTCAGGTAGTGCTAGTAGGATCTTTGTGTTGAAACTAAAAAAATGTAAAAATTATATTGAAAGTCTGGAACAAATTCTTGGCGGGGTATTTTAAGGAAAAAAGGAGGTGTCGTGAGGAAATTCATAGACTGTATATGTTGGAAGAATCTCAAAATCTGTTTAGGGAAGAAAGATTGTATAGGGAGGCACTTCGTAAGGAATTCCAGATGATTGCAGTTAAAGAAGAGATACTTTGGCATCAAAGATCCAGAATAAGATTGTTCAAGGAGGGAGATTGAAACACTAAATTCTTTCACAAGGTTGCTTCTCAAAACAGAAATAACAATGATATCTAGAGGATTTGGCAGCTAGAGGATTTGGCTAAATGGTGAATGGGTTCAGGATCAAAATATTATTTGGAAGGAAGCAGATCAATTCTACACTAATTTGTTTGGAAAATCGTCATTGTCGGCCATTATTGGAGGGTTTGGAGTTCGATTGTATCTCTGGGGTTGAGAAGGCATGGGTGGAG
>JAOXJP010186402.1:0-12351 GCA_025762735.1 Platanus orientalis | reverse complement strand
ATTTAATAATGTTTATTATAACATTTCCTAATATTACATTCAAAAATTCTAAGGTTTACATAGTGTTTCCATAGATTTTATCGCCAACAACGTATGTCATAAAGATGACGGTTCTCTCAACCATCATAGATGATTGTTTACCATATTTAATGATTCCTAAGCGTGAATTAGTGATTATTCTATCAAATCCTAAAGTTTCAAATCAAAATTCCTTCATTTCACCTGTATCTCACCCATCTCTCTGTTTCAGATGCTGTATCTCCGCGATAAGCTACGATACACGAGACGTACCCGTATCTCGGGTCCGCGATACGAGTCGCAATAAATATATTTTGAACCTTGCTTACAATAAAGTCATCATATGCCCTAGATTTTGCCTTGCTTACTGCTTTCTTCACTTTCTTTTTAAGCACTTTATACCTTTCTAAATTTTCATCAATTCTTGCTTTTTTCTAAGTTTTATAACAAAACCTATCAGCTCTAATAACTTTTTCAACTCCATTCCACCACTTGGTTTCTTTAGGTGATTGCCCTTTCCTCTAGACACTCCGAGGACCTCTTCACTTCTCTTTTAGTTCAGCCAGCTATGTCATTCCATATAAAATTCTTTTCTTTTTCTTCAAAATTTCATTTCTTTTATTATATCAATTCATATCTAAATATCACTATTTTTTCTCCTTTTAGATTCCACCATCTAGTTCTTAGACAATTAATCTCTCCTATCTTTCTCTCCATCTCTTAATATAAACATCTAAAACCAAAAATCATATGTTGTGTAATTAGGCTCTCTCCTAAAATAACCTTAAGTCAATACATGTTGAGCGTTTTATCCTTATAGTATTAAAAAAAATCAAGAACTTTAAATTTTCTCTTTTTATAGTACATGTTTTATATTACAAGAACATAAATTATTTATAGAGGAATAAAGAAGAATATCATTAAAAGAGAAGAAATACAAGTTCATAAGGATAGTGAACAAAGCAGCAGATTCCCCCAAAAAAAAAGCCCCCAGCCCCAACCCAAAGACTATCTGCATAGAAAAGGGTCTCCCTAGACCACACCATGTACTAATGATCAAAATCGAATCCTTCCTAATTGAGCACCAATCATGCAAAGACTTGTACATCTTGACATAAAGATCCTCACTGCCATCAAATTTGTTCCCAATTATTCTCTTATTTCTCTCCTTTCAAACATTCCAGCACAGAGCCCTGGGAAGATAATCCCAAATCACTTTAGGAGTATCCTCCAAACCTACTAGAGACCATCCGAAAAGTAAGGATCTAAAAGCATATAGGAAAATCCACACCACTTACTATTGGACTAGGAAGGAACTTCACAATTGTCGCATGAAACAGAAATCTGTAAGAAAGTGGTCCACCAACTCTTCCTCTAAAAAGCACATGACACATCTATTTTCCAAGTTCCACCATCTCCTTTTTCAAATGATCCACAATGAGAAATTTGTCTAGGACTGACTTCCAAATGAAGAAAGCCACTTTACAAGGAAACACTTCACACCAAACCCTCTTATAGGGAAATAAAGAATCAAACAAGTTGTTCATGGCTAAGCAAAAAGATTTGATTAAGAATTTTTCAGATTTACCCTTAGTCCAAACTCTACTTCCCAATCATTTAAGTTCTATGGAATTTGAGATCTCAATTTCCCTCCCCAGTGCTCACATCAAAGTTTAAAGCAATTATCCCATTCTAGCTGCCAGCAATGGAAAAGAAATTTTTGAAAGAAACTTTCAAAGTGGTGTTTCCAATACAGTATTGATGCGGACAATATTATACGACTTATGTATGTGCCACCACACAAGAGAGCAGGGTTCAAGTCTTGTGTTATGTATGTATTGTTTTAATTATTTAAGGGGTGAGTTATTTTGTAATGAGACCACTAGTGCCATTGTTAGTTTAGTTTTTTTGGGTTTTTAGTTGAATCCCGTTTTTCACTTTGGACCCAGTTTTTCTATGGCCAAAACTTGACTTTTTGGCTTTATATTGGTGTTATTAGATAAGTTATTCAGTTACCTTTCTAATGACACCAAGCTGGCGCAAATCCGAGGCGATTTGGGAAAGTTATGACAAAATTACTTAGGAGTAATCACTAAAAACAGGAATAGTGTTTTTCAGAAAGTACTAAGTTTGAGTAGCTTTAAATTTTAGGAAATAAAGCTTTTTTGTTTTAGAAAACTTGACTAGCAAATTTAGGATTTTAGCAAGTTTCTAATTTTAACAAGTTTCCAATTGTTTAAGGTTGTAAACATATTTAAAAGAAACCCCTACCCCATAATTTGATAGTGAAGAATAAACAAGTTTTTGAAGATTTTGGTGTCATGTTCTCCTTCTCCAAGGGTTGATGCCACTCATGGCTCCCCTCTCTCTTCCTCTTCTATAGGTGTAGCTGCAATCTCCCTCTCTCCTTCAAGGTATATCGTTATTATTTTTCTTTTATCTCTTAGTTTCTTCCTAAGTTTCTCTCTTTCTATACTACTCTCTTCTCATTCTTCCTGTCATTATTCTTTCTTCTTCTTCTTCTTCCTTCTCTTGAAACATCCATTAAAGAACATTTACTTTTTTCGAAATTCTTTGATTTGACCTATCAAATCTTATCGGAATTTTAACTGTAGAACCCAAACACACATTAGAAATGGCCATAAAAATTTCAAAAACTTCTAATGCGTCAAGGGGCATTTTGGTAATTTTTAATTTTCTGTCCAAAATTACAAAAATACCCTTTTGGGATCTTTTCTTCTATTTTTTCACCTTTTTTCTGTTCATTTACATCCTAACCCCTTTTCTTAAATTTCATTCTCTGATTTCTTGGCTATCTGTGAATTTAAAATCAATTCTTGAAAATTTTTGCTTCTACACTTTAATTCTAACCATTGTTTGAGGGTTTTGGAATTACTTTACATCACTTTTTGGAATCTTCCCCTTTGTACAGCATCAAACATCCTCCCAAAACATAATCTCATCTCCCAATCCTATCTTGAATCCTATAAATTTTCTAAACATCTCTTTGCCTTAGATTAAAGACATCCAGATTCTCCGCCTATGACCTCTCCGATTCTTGGGATCCCAACAACTCCACATCATATTTAGCCACCGCCACTCTCCTCCATAGACTCTCCCTACTCCAAACATCCACAACCATTTTCCTTAAAGAGCAACCATTTTGCTGCCTTAACTTCCTCCCATTTTCAGAGGCCGATACACCGAGTCCCAATCAACCAACTGAAATCCAATCAACCAACTGAAATTTCTAGCTTCCTCTTTGTCACTCCATACAAAATTCCAGAAAGTTCTCTTCAATTTGGAAGCCACTAAAACTAGAATGATAAAGAGGGAAAACATGTAGTTCAGCATGCTTAAAAGAGAGCTTTTGACCAAGGTTAACCTACCACCTTTTAAAAGTAGAGGGGCTTTCCAAGAACCCAACCTCTCTTTAACTCTCTCAACCATAGGGTCCCACACGAATGTAGCTTTGAATTTTGACCCTAGTGGAAGACCTAAGGAACTAGAGGGAAAAAGTCCAATTTTACACTGAAGGACACTGCCTAAAATCCTAATATTCTCAAACTCCCCCACCACAAAAATTTCAATATTGGCCAAATTGACTCTTAAGACCTGAGATAACCTCGAAACACCTCAAGATGCATCTCAACACACCTATTTGTTGGACCTCTACTCACACCTCATAGAGAATCATCGTACCATCCGCATATTGATGATGTGAAATACTCAAGCCCTCATTTCCCATCCGAAGCCCCTAAAGAGCCTATTTGTTCTCTTTCTTGATCATTCAACTGAGAGTCTGAGTAACTAAGATGTATAGGAATGGAGATATCCCTGTCTCATAGCCCTAGAACTTGAAAGTACCCAGCCAAACTACTTTAACTAACACAGAGAAATAACTCGAACCTACACATGCCTTAATCCATATCCTACATTTGGCTCCAAACCCAACCTCCTCATCATGTAGTCCAAGAAATGCTAACTCACATGGACATAATCCCACTCAAGATTCCGCTCACACAAGCTCTTCCTTTTTCTCAGTTAGTCTAGCATGAAGACATTCATTAACAACCAAAACTCCATGAGGATTTGTCAATAGCTAACAAGATCATAAATATTGCAAATTGTAGGATTGCATCTCCACCTCTCATTCCAAATCTATATCCTCCATAAAATTTTTGCTATCTTTCATTGGCTTTCCCCGATACCCATTTAAGATCTTCCTAAAAATATTCTCTATTTCTTAGGAATTCAATTAATCTATCCTTGTTTTGCCAAAATTGTTTCTTAATAATTTCATCTAATCCTACTTAAGGTTCATATGCAGTAATTATGTATTCTTTTTTGAAACACAAATTTATATTAAAGAGGAAAAAATGAGCACAATGCATAGGGTAGGTGAACCAAGATATAAACCTTAAAGAGAAATAAAGGAAAAAAAATATGCTCAAAAGCCCTAAAAAACCAAATAAAGAAACAATCATCATCCTACAAGCAAAATGGAGTACCATGACTCCTCATAACTCTTTCCTAATAATAGAACACCACTCATGAAGAAAGTTGTGAACTAACCAAGAAAGCCATTCGATATTGTTTTGCTTGTTCTTGAAGACCTTGCTATTCCTCTCCTTCCAACTGCCCCAACAAAGAGCTCTTGGGAGGATCCTCCAAACATCTTTAAGGTACCCCCAGCTAGGGGTTTCTATGGAGCCTGTTTTCTTTTAATACCAAGACCTCTTTCCTTTATCGAATTTCAATCCACTGGGTGATATTTCCTTGAATCCACTTTATCATTCCATAGGAAATTTCTAAACATTCTTTCTACCCTTATAGAGACTAATTATAGATCAAGAAAAGCAACATGTAATAGATTGGTATATTCGCTAATGTGCTCTTGATCATGGTCAAACTACCACCTTTTGAAAGAAGGAAAGCTGTCCAAGATTCCAAACATTTTGAAATCCTCTCAACTACAGGCTCCCACATATCTTTGGACTTCGTCTTCAAACCTTAAACTTCCCTACTCAATTGCTTAATCAATGCATCACAAAAGATAATTGTGTCATTAGCAAAGTGAGGGTGAGGAATATGAAAATTATTTCCTACCTCAAACCCTTCAAGTAACCATTTTCTTCCCTTTTTGTAGTTTGACTCAAGGCTAATATTGTCATGATAAACAAATATGGGTATAGGGGATCCCCCGCCTCAAACCTCTAGAACTCCTAAAATATCCGGTTGGATTCCCGTTGATCATAACCAAAAAATGAACTGACCCCACACACAACTTTGTCCATCTTCTCCGATTCTCCCCAAGTCCAATATTGTTAGCATGTAACAGTTCTCTCTTACTCTAAAACAAGTTTAATTAATATCATCATATCACCTATCCTTGTAACATCTACAATTTCATCCATTAAAGTTTATCAACTATTATTCCTACCCCATTTACCAAAGTTTTATAGCCACTGATTTCATTAGCTTTTTTCCCCCCCACTTGATCCCATGTAGACAAGCTACATTGACTCTCCCTTTCATTGTACCACCAACTCTATGCTCTTACCTATCAAGATTCATGTGTTCCAAGTTGTTAGAAGAATTAAACTCTTCTAACCAAGCTTCTTTACTTGCACCCATTCATGGTGTGATAACCCTTGCCTACTTCTTACTACATCCAGTTGTTGATGCAGCGCATCACTTTTAAGGAATGTCGTAGCTAACCATTGATCATTTGTCGCTACACCGGATGATAATGCAGCGCATCGCTTCCTTCTCCCAAGTCTTCTTCTTCTTCTTCTGTATTTTCGTAAGTTCCCGTGTGCGATGCACATGCATATTTACTGGTTAGCATAATATCGGATCAAAAAGATATACAACTTAGAACAATAGTTAATTGTTAGGAGACAAGTTTTATCTGACCTAAATTAATGGTAGGATAATTTGTAGTTTTAAATGAATTTCAATATAGAAAGTTTTTTACACTACTTATGTGTTATGCAGAAACACAATTTTATGGTCAATTTCAATGTGAATAAAAAAGAAAAATAGAGACAAGAAAAAGAAAATACACACAACACAAGGATTTATATGGCGATGAAAACAATTCATGAGAGCTTCCACAATACGAAGATACCAAAGTAGAAAATAAACCAGTGACCCAGGATTTTATGTATGGATGACCCGATTCTGACTCCAACCTGATTAGAATATTTTCAATACACGAAACCCCACATAGAAGTTACAACGTAAGTATGATGCCGTGCAAATACCCCCATTTTCCAAGGAAACTGCCCCAATCCCCCACCTGGGGGGTGAGTTAGGAATAAAGCAGTTGCCTCCTGAACCCTAGGCAGCTATAAGTAGGCAAGAAAGCCCCATTGCGATTATTAGGGTACCTAGGTATTATGGGATTGAATTCAAGACCATCAACATAACAATATGTTTAGTATAGGGAGATTTATAAGGTTCCCCTTCGATCTTACCAACATTATTTCCCTCAGTTATGGTACTTTGCAAAAATCCCCTTATCTTATCTGAATTCCTTTGCAAAACTCCCCTTACTATGAAGGATCTGACCAACACTGCAAACACTATTATTAAAGTCGTCTACATTGGACATGGAAAAGACAATTTCAACCCTTTCAGTTCCACACAAGATACCAGAAGACCATTCACCCTTTATAAATACATCCTATTTCCTAGTAATCAAGTTCTCACAATTGAAACCAGTAAAGTAGTAAAGAGATGTTAGAGCAAAAGGGTAAAATGGTGGTCTCTTGTCATTGTGGAAGGCAAAGGGTTAACAAATTTCTTTTCTTCTTAAGCCTAAAATAGATGTTAACAATAGCATTTACAACACCATTCATGGTCTATCACAACAGGGTGTACTTGCAATGAATCAAAACAATAACAATAATAACTGAAAAAAGTGGGGGAACTTACCAAAACACACAAACTACCATAGAAATTCAATAAAACTAAGGATCAATACAAAATTATCTTCTATATATCACACCTCGTTGTACCTCACACTCTGCTGTAGTGGGTTCCCTATGTAGCTCCACATAAGTTCATCATCTTTTAAAAAATAGATTGTGTGTGCCTATACACCATAGCTTATCGAGTCATGGATTTGCCTTGACTCAACCAAGTTGACTGGCTCCAAACCCAAGTGAATTGTGTCATGCTGTTGACTTTGAAATATACCTGGCCAAGTCAAGTTGCCAACTCCTTTGACTGAGGCCAATCATGTGAGTCAGCTGCGTCTTGACAACTTTGTTTATACACAAAAATTTAAAAAAAAAAAACATAAACCTTAAGAACAAGGACCCTAAGCCATGTTTAAGACAATAAGAACACCTAATTTTGGACTTAAGTTTATTTCCTAAAATCTCCGACAAGTGAACTCTCAAAACATTGAAAACATAGATAGAACAAGAAGAAGAGTGAAGAGCTTGGAACAACGGAAACTAAAGTGATAAAGAAAATTGAAGATTACTAGTATTTTCTTTTCTTTTTCTTTTTTTCTTCTTTTTTTTTTTTTTTTTTTTTTGGAATAATACTCATATACCTCCTTTAATAAAGTCCTTTTTACTTATCAAGAAGAATAAATAAATAAACTCATATATGCATTTATTCAAATGATGATTCAAGAGGGATTCGTATCATTCATTCAATAGTTAAAATTCGAATGATATTCAAGTGAAGATCACCGGAGCAATTAAAACACTAATGTTTCCATATTTTTTGTTTTGTAATGAAAATTAACAATAAAAGACTCTTTTCCCCTGTTAGAGCTGGAAATTAGATATGGGTTGTATTATGTAGTTGCATTTGTTTGTGCCATATGTTGTACTTCAGTTTTCCAATAGATTATCACTAAAGTTTAAACTATAAATACATATATGTACTTGCTATTAGAGTTGGAAATTAGATATTGGGTTGTATTATGTACTTGCATTTGTTTGTGCCATATGTTGAACTTTAGTTTTCCAACAGTCACTAAATTTTAAACTTTAAAATTTAAATACATTTATTTACTTGCTATGGTATAAGTAGAATAATATGATGGTATTAGTAGATTAGAATGATTTATTTTAAAGATGGTAAAAAATGTTCATATGATAAAAATGAACTATACTTTATCCCAAATATTATCTAATAATTTTTACTTTATAATAAGAAAAAAGGGACATGACTCCCCGAGTTGATTCCATTGACTCCCAAATCGAGTTAACCATTGAGCCTCCAAAGACTGAGTCACCACTCAAGTGTAAACACTTTTAGGTCTGTTTTCAAATCCAAAAGAAATTTATAAATTCAATGCATAAGAATTCCTGACTTTGTTTCCTTTTTATAAACTGGTGCGTTTATCTTTCTTTTCTACAAAACTAGCACAAAAAAAAAAATTTATAGAGAGAGAGATGAAATAGAGACCCATGTTACCAATCTAACCAATCTATGTTACCAGATCTAGTCGACCATCAAAAATTTGATGGACATGCAGACATTGACAGCATCACTATTACGATTAACAGATCAACATCAGCCCTTATGATCAACCAAACCCAAATAAAAAACACAAGAATAAACTCGATAAACAGTCAGAAAAAAAAATTAATCCAAAATCAAAATCACCAATTCAGTAAACAATAAATTGATCGAGGCATCTATAAACACAACCAACATGGTGCCAACCCACTAAACAAATCTGATCTTTATATAAAATACTAATAATAAACACCCCCATCAGACATGAATCCTTACAAAATTCTTAGACCACTAGCCTGTAACCTCTACTTCACATCTCAAACCAAACCAGAGCAAGCATAAAAATGAAACTTAATTTAAGAATTTAAAAAAAAAATTAAAAAAACCTGCTTCTTCGTGCGAGCCAGATTCCAAATCCTCCAACACATATTCTCCAATCTCGTATTCCTCTCCTGCGGACTTCTCGTCGCCGCTGCCTGCAAACAAGAGCGACAAAGAACATTTTCTTCATTTCTCAAATCCAAAAGCCTTCAAATCCCGCCGAAAACGACACTGAAACTAAAATTCGAATTCATTCTTGTACCCGAACCCATGAGCGATGGAGATCGGTCTCATCGAATCCAGTGATGACTTCTTCGACGAAGTAGCGAGTGGGACTGAATCTCCCTCTCTCCCTCAACAACAACGACGACTTCGCGTCGTCCAGTCCTGGGCCAACATCGAGAATCGCTTCGAGGTAACTGTTAAGCCAGTCGTTTCCCGCCATTAACGGTTTCTACAGAGCTCCAACTTCTAGAAAGAGAAGGAAGGAAGGAAGGAGGGAGGGAGGGAGGGAGGGAGGGAGAAAGTTATCTTGGTTTCGAGTTCTGGTTTTTCTGGTACTCGAAAAAGACAGACCCGTAAGAAGGGGTGATACGGCCTCGATTCCTAAAAGTCGAGAGAGAACAATGCCGCCTATAAAGGAGGGAGAGAGATAAAGAGAAGAAGCTGTAACTTGAAACAGCTATTCGCCTTTTTTTCCATTTTTTTATTTTGAGGAGATTTTATGGGGATATTTTATTTACTGAAATACTTAATCACTTAGGTAAACTTTACTATGACAAGAATAACCTTTATCTTTTATGTTTTTTATCTTCTAGTAAACAACATCTTGTCATGGTAAATGGATACACCAATGTTTGTTGAATTTAGTCATTTTGGAGCATAATCTTGTTGATACATTTTTTTTTTTTCATAAGGTAACTTGAGCCCACATGATTTGAAGTACAAATAGACAGATTCAAATCCATACAACAACACATTGCATCCAAGGATATTAGACCCTGACCTTTCTTTTGTAAGGATGACGCCACAATTACCTGAGCACAGGGACATTGACTTGTTGTTTTGTAATTTGGATCGAACTTTAAAACTTTACATGTTGTATATAACACGCTAAAAAAAATTAAAATTGCAATTTAGGTGATAGTTTCTTGTAATAGATTGATTTTGTTTTCATTTTGTCGCTTATGAAATGTGTTGATAATTGTTTAGTCTAAAAGATAAGAATTGTATACAAATTTAGTTCTCTACGTAGTCATGAGTAATCGCTAATCGATTTTTATTCTCCGAGTCGCGACACTTGCTGAAATGTAGCTACATTTATATTGAATCCATTTATTGCCCAATCTCCCATTTCCAGGCAAACTACATTAAGTAAATATTTACAATTTAGCTTTAGCAATTTATGCTAGAATAGGCCACTTGCATTTCTATAAGATGGCAAAGCATGAAAATGTAAGATTATGTATTTGTTGGTCATTTCAATAATTCTTTGTAACTATTTTGTAATTCAGTGTCCTAAATTGTCATTTCACTTAACTTGCAGGACAATAAACCTGAACCCTCTAAAAATGATTAAAGCCATTTATTAATAGCTCCACTGACACTGAGAAGTCATATACAATGATTGGACACCTGTGGGTACTTTTCGGTATACTTACGTAACGTTGGCATTTTGCCTTAGAGCCATATTCAGTATCGTGTCATAGGGTGTATCCTCCGACAGAAGGGTGTGGGGCCCAACAAAAAAGTATATGGCCCACACCCTTATGTGAGAGGATGCACACACTCTATAATACGTCACAGAGGATATTTGTCCTATATATAGGATTTCTTTCTACAAAATCATGCTTCAAACTATCACTGCGATTTTGCCAAGTGTACCTTTTGACATTATCATTTAAAAGTTGAACCGTTGCATTTAAAAAGAAATAAAACCAAATGGGTATATACCACGTGTCACTAAATAATAAACTGGATATCCCTTCGAATCGGCATCTTGGAATTGATACCCTTTCGTTTAAATTTTTTTTCCCAAATATATATTTGCAATTGTGAACTCCATGAATCCGACCTCACATGAGACTGCCTCTTGAAACCATTGAATTGGAATCCAAGGTAGGACCCATTTCAATCTGACGGTTCCATGGATCCAGACTCATTAACTCATTTTCTTCATTTATATTAGGAAATAACTGAGTGAATTAATAGGAGCTGAATAAACAGAGAGGTACAAGTTAATTAAATAAAAAATAAATAAATGAACTAGGTATGGAAAAAAAAATTGAAGAAATTAAACAAGAATTTAGGAATAGCATATGAAAGAAGAAATGGTGGTAAATTGTGACTTTCAAGAAATATCTAGATCCTCGCACGTGATATGTAGTGTACGGATCCCACCACAAAATATCTCACACCAAAAGGGGACCACTGGAATGATGCTCATCCACCAATTTTATTCACATTCGTTTCGAAAAAGTTCGAAATTATCTCAATGGATATATCACTTTGGAGAGTTATGGAATTTTGTTTAGAGTGGTTTGTAATAGTGAAAAATCTGCAGAAATATAGATATAAAAAAAATGGGGACATGCACAAGAAGCTCTTGCTAACGCTGCGTTTGGGGAGGACAAAATATACTTTACCCCTATTTTTTGAGAGACTATTTCTGTGACTTGAACTTGTACCACAAAGGATGCTAACAGTAAATTTTTCCGTTGGATCAAACCGCCCTTTTAAAACAAGGATATATTAAAAAATACTGAATAAAACTAAGGTTTTATTAAACTTCAAGTTTGTTAAAGCACACATGATTATACACTCATAAAATAAGAAGTACAAATTTTTGTGTGTGTGACAAGTAAAGAGATGGATAAGGAACAAGAATAGGTGTTAAAACATTAGCCAGAAAATACTATTAATCACCATCCAAAATAAATTTTTATTAATACAGTAGTCAAAAAATTACAAATATATAACGTAATAAAACTCGTGCCATTATCCCTCAATAACACATAGGGTTCCAAACTCACTTGATGTCTTCACCATTCTCTAGGCAAGGCAGTCATGATACTATTTATTCACTTAATTGAGATACTTACAAGCCATCATGGTATAATATCAAATGAAATATTAATCAATATAAGATAAATATCCATCTTCTTAATATTATTCAATTGAGTTATTATCCTTTCCAGATTTGTAAAGTTTAGTTAAAGTCTAACAAATTTTGGTGGTCAACATGTATCCAAAAAAACCAACAAATTAAACTTTATCTTGTTAGTTTTGTTGATTTTTTCACCACATTTCAAACATCGAATTTTACTATACTTTAACTGAACTTTAATAATCTGGAGTGGATCATGTCGATAATCATTATACTAGTCGATGTACACTAGGAACACATGTCATATTATTTAACAACAAAATTAAAAAATAAAGAGATGATTCATGTGTCCAAAGTAGAGGGGGTTTGAGGCACTATAATCCGTATCCCCTTTGCTTTATATATATCTATATATA
>JAOXJP010186381.1:0-12351 GCA_025762735.1 Platanus orientalis | reverse complement strand
GTGTGTGTGTGTGTGTGTGTGTGTGTGTGTTATTTTTTTCTACAGGGTTTCTGGTATGCACTTTTGTTCATGGCCTGCACTAAGAATATGAATTCTGTTTGTTGTAGACTCTACCAAGATTTCAACCTGAGAATCTTGAGCATAACAAATATATATTTGAGCGTGTAAATGAAATGGCTGTGAGGAAGGGATGCACACCTAGTCAGCTTGCATTAGCCTGGGTTCACCATCAAGGGAACGATGTGTGTCCAATACCAGGCACCACCAAATTTGAAAATCTTAATCAAAATATTGGAGCTTTGCATGTGAAACTAACTCCTGAAGAAATGACAGAACTCGAAAACCTAGCTTCAGTTGATGCTGTTAAGGGTGGTAGATATGCCCATGATTCATGGACTTGGAGGAATTCTGAAACTCCGGAATTGTCTTCGTGGAAAGGAGAATGAAGATGTGTTGTTGGATGGATGTCAGCCTGTGAGAGATATGTATTTTTGGCTTGCTTATAGATGATTGAACAATAAAAATCGGTGGTGTTTATGTTAAACCTCCATAGTATGTACCTTGGTATTGTTTAAGAATTGCTAAATTTTGTGGTTCTAGTTTCTCTTTTGTACTGAATGTTTCCAAAAAAAAAGTTATCTGGAGAATGAAATAGGTGGGCAGTTCCTCTTTGTTCAATTTAAAAAGTTTATTTTTTCATAGAATATTTAAGAAATTGATGCTAAGCTATAGGTTATTAGGAAGTTATTTCATTTCCAAAATGCCAAATCGTTAAAGATTCTGAAGATTATATGGCATTTCTTCAAATTTGCAGATTATAGGAGCCCTTGGTTAATCTATTGTATCATATCAGACAGTCAATTTAATTCTGAATTCGTTGACCAATGATTCGTTTAGATATTTTAGATGCCTCTACAATAGCGTTGTCCTCTTCTGATTTTTCTGATTTGGGTTCTTCCCAATTATGGCTAAATACATATATATGTATGATTTCTTGTAATGAATTCTGGTTTACAACGCCGCCCCCCCCCCCCAAAACCAAAAATAATGCGATAGTTAGCAGCACAACTTTATTTGATGGCAATATCGATCTGTCTGGAAGTAGTTCTGAAGTTGGAGGCTTGGAAAGTGTGGAATGGTGAATTGAATGCTTGAAAGGATCATATGGTTCAGAGGTGAATTTAGAAAAATATGACAAGCTAGTAATTGCAACTTATTCCTACATGAGAAGGATAGGACAACTACAAGGGTGGCGACTCCTACCCCTTTAATCTGATTCAGATGATGATTGGCATAATCAGTTCTAAGAATGAACCGATCAGAATAATTAGGGTGACACGTACAACTACTAGCATCTCCAAGAACGGATCTGGCAACGTTTCTAGAAGTCTGAGAAGGAGCTTCACTTGTCGTTGATCAATGTAACATATAGCAAGTTCAGAATCCAAGGCAACCCTGATATGCAAGAGCCATAGATTTTTATTACTCATAATCAAGTTTCATAGTGGTGAATAAAAATATAGTAGCAGAAGTGCGAAAGATTCTTTTATCTTCATCTTCACTCGGTTCTACTTAAAGCTTAAGTTACGTATTCAATTTGCAATTAATTCTTGAGAATTCTTCCTTGATCCTTCAGGTTTCCTATTGATTCTCCTTCAGGTTTCCTATTGATTCTCAAGAGTTTTTCCATGACCCTTCAAATAATAACAATGTGGATCCTCTCATGTGCCACTTATGCCAATAGTATACTGTTAGACTGAATAAGGATGGCCATTATGTTGATCTAGCACAAATAAGTACCACATTTTGCTGGGCTGGGATTAGGTACGGAAATCTGTGTTTCCTGATGTATTAGAATGACATCAGGGGGCTGACACATCAGTGCCGAAAAGTGACACTCACTTTTTGGGGGGGGTGCTTATCACTTTTCAATGTTGATGTGTCCACCTCCTGATGCAAGAGAGGGATGAGGGGTAGGGTAAAAAAAAAAAAAAAGAGGGTAGAAATTTATGAGGTGCGACTAGCAGCTCCCTTCAAAATTAAATCCGCCGTGGCTAGGTACTATGTTAATGTTCTTTTTTCCTCCTTAAAAGGATGCCAAGAGCAGGTAAGGATTTGGGGTCTTCTCTGGCGGTGGTGGCGGTTGTGCTTGTCGGTAATCAACCACTGAAACACAAGAAATGGTTGGTGTAGGGAGGATGAAGCTGGGTTCTCAAGGGCTGGAGGTTTCCGTCCAGGGACTCGGCTGCATGAGCATGAGCGGCTTCTACGGCCTTCCGAAACCGGAGCCGGACATGATCGCTCTCATCCACCACGCCATCAACAGCGGCGTCACTTTCCTAGATACCTCCGACATCTACGGCCGCTTCGCCAATGAAATCCTAATCGGCAAGGTAGCATTTACTCTTTGAATCCAATTTTTGTTTTTTAAAGTTAAAATTTTGATCTTCTTGGACCATGTTTAGGCTCTGAAAGGGATAAGGGAGAAGGTGCAGTTGGCTACCAAGTTCGGGAGATGCTTTAAGGACGGGGAGAGGGATGTGAGGGGGGATCCAGCGTACGTGAGGGCGGCTTGCGAGCGCAGCTTGAAGAGACTCCAAGTTGACTGCATCGATCTCTATTACCAACACCGGGTGGATACCCGAGTTCCCATTGAAGTCACGGTGAGTCGTCTTTATGCTGTAGATGTTTGTGTGTATGGGCAAACTTTTGCTGTGGCAAATTTTTCTGTTGCTTTCTGTAGCATGAACAAAAAATTGTTGTCTTCTAACATTGGTTGTCTATTTTGATTTTTCTTTCTTTATTCATCCTACAAAAAACCACAGCAGAAATTGCCACAAAAGATCTTTTAGGCTGTGTATCTGATCTGTACGGTGTCCTGTCTTGTCAGCTTTTGATATTATCTCTATTTCTCTTTTATCTCTTTTCTTTTTCTTTTTCTTTTTTTTTTTTTTTTCTTGTTTTTAATTGCCATTTCTCTTCTTATACGTTATAAGTGGACATGGGCAAGGTGTCTACAGTAACTGCCACTCCGATCCTGGACCCTAGAGCATGGTATTTCTTAAGGCCATGCCCTTTATTCCATTGATCTTGGCTTTCTTTCCATGATGGTTTCATTGTGAAACTAAGGACTATCATTGTCTTGGATTCAGGCCCTTCAAGGTCATGTATTTGAAGGTTTGAATCATATTGGTTAAGAGAAAGTATCATAATTATTGGTGTAGCAGAAATAGTCCTGAAATTCCACATAATGAGATATTGTCTTAAACCACTTATAATCTATGCAATAAATAATAAAACAGTACAAAGAAATTAACAATCGGTAAGGATGTTCCATTGTGACCTGGGCATCACAGGTTTAAATCACGGAAACAGCCTCTCTGCTTATAGGGGTAAGGCTGCGTGCATCTGACCATTCCCAGACCCCGCAGTGGCAGGAGCCACGTGCACTAGGACTGCCCTTTTTTTTTTCAGCAATATACTTATATTCATGGGAGAGAATCAAACTTTTTTCACTATAAGAATGCGAAACCGTACAAAGAAATGTGTTTTCTATAACCCGAAACCCACACATTTTCCCCTTATACACTATCTCTCTCACATACACTCAAACCCTGAAGAAAAGCCCACAAGAAACCCTTTTTGTGACTGCTCACACTTCTCAATTTCTCACCTTTTTATTCTTTGTTTTAAATTAGGTTTTCCCAAACCTAGCCATCAAAAACTCCCTTCTCTTAAGGAGTCTGAACTCCATTTATATCCCTATCATTGGATCATATGTGATCTTACGGTTGAAATAAAACCAAAACCCAACAGATCTCCACCTTAACTTTATTTTCAGCCTCTTGAAGATTTCCTGTTGAAATCGACTCAACCTGTATATTTGCCAAGACACAAAACCTGAGACATGTGTAATATACTCTACTTTGACTTACATTCTAAACTACCTTGGAAAAAAGCTGCACTTGTCCTTAGTAAACTCTGAGTCATATATACCTAAAACACACCTCTACCTTGTCTATTATCAATGCAAACAATCATTGGCCTTAAAGAACCACCGCTACACATGCCATCGAATCAATTTGGTCCTGACTTCATCCAACTCGATCATAACAAGGCTAATGCACATGTGTAGTTGCCCTGGATTAACTCGCCTAGTCAACTCTAGAGAGGGACCTCAATCTGTCCTTTTTAACCATATGAATTGTCTCACCATCGTCTGTCACTTGGAAACTCGTAACACCTGCTCTTGCCCCAACTGCAAAAGAAACCATGCACAAACGCTTGTTATTCTGTACACCCCGTTTTTAGTTACTTATCAAGGTCAAAGGAACATCATTAATTACTATATTCCCTATCAGACGATACAAACCATCACACTTTTCTCCTTTCATTAAGAGCAAACAACCACATGTGATTTTCAGGACTCCACTTATAGCTGAATACCTGTTACCCATAGAATCCAACCAGCCAGGGATATTAGATTCCTTCACATCTTTTGGACATATATCACACCGCCCAAAGTACAAACCACTCCATCAAACATCTTGATCTTCACCGTCCCGACACCTGTGATATCATAAATAGACCTGTCACCCAAAGAAACAGAACATGTCTTCTTCTCTTGGTACATATCAAAATATTCTTACTGGAGCATATATGAATAGGACAACCTGAATCTAATATTCATTCATCAAGACAGAAAGTGTTCATACCTTTGGAGACTATGAGAACATCTCCAATGTACTCATGTTCTTTTGCCAAAGATGTACTAGGACTGACACTTTTCTTCTTGTCAGCACGTTGTGGATAATCCCTCTTCATATGGCCATATTCTTTGCAATGAAAACACTATACCTTGCCCTTTCCTCTAGACTTGGACCTAGAACCTTCTAATCCCAGATTCCTTCATAGATCACCTTCCTTTGCAATTCTCTACCCGAACAATCAATCCAAAATCTTAACCTCCTTCAATATTTGGTTTCCTTCTAATCTCATTGGATAGGGGCAATGTTGTGACGTCCTATAGACTTATTGTATCTTTCCCAAACAGTATTGTCGTCACCAAATTGTCGTAAGAATCAGGAAGCGATGCAAGAAGCAAAATGGCACCTAGGGCAAGAATCTACATCAAATTTGAGATAGAAAATAACCTCCGAACTATTCTCTTCAAGAACCACATTCTTTGGCCCCATAACATGGGCTTTTGAAAGATCAAGATGAGCAGCCTGGCACTTAACAGCAATAGCTGATGAAGATGCACCCGGCTCCACCTATGAAAAAGAAAACCACCCCCCTCATTGCAAATGATCACCCCCATTCTGGTTTTGGAGGCATTGTTGAAAAGGGATCCATCAAAATTAATCTTTACTACGCCCGGCATTGGAAGAGTCCAAAAGAAACTTAGGACGATTTGGCACCTTCCGGGGCTTCCGCTCTAGAGGATTCAACCTCCTTTATCGGCTTACAGGATCAAACACAATCTTAGAAATATTGGGGTTAACATTTTTAAAGAACCGAGTATTTTGGTTTTTTGAAATATTAAAACAAAAAATAGCAATTGAAGAAATAATATCAATCTTATCAAAACGGGGGATATTTTTCAAATCAAACCACTTCTTAACAAAAAAAAAAAAAAACATGTTGACAAAAAACCTGTGCCACAGAAAGTTCCCCATGTTACTAAAGTTCCCCTCTACAAAGGCCCCCATGTTACTAAAGACTCTAGCTAGGAAGTGTACGTGGACTTGATATTAATAGTGTATTCCTATACTTAAAAATTCAATTTTATAATTAAAAATTATAATTTATAATACCAAAGCTGCATATCTCATTATAAACCTTCATTCTTTTCTTTGAACCCTCTTTTCTTCCATTCTCCCCACCATATGTATTTGGAAGTAAGTTCTAAAATTCATCTTGAAGAAAAAAGGGAAAAGAAAGTTTCATGTGAAGTAGAGATCAAATGATAATAATGTAAAATGCTCCAATACAGATGCAAATATAGACATGATAAGGAGAGTTAAAATCCTTTCATTAGATCCAAGATAGGATTGTTATGTGTATGTATTGACAGAAAAAAAAGAAGAAGAAGGAAATGGTAGGTGTTACAGAAACTAAGCAATGATCTGATATGCATGTAGTATTCAGTACCATTAGTAGTTTTTCAAACCGTATTGCTATGATCAAGTTAGGTTAAACATGCTGAAGTTTCCTGTTATCATATAGAACACTATGCAAATGTCATGAATATAAAATGCATGCATCAAATTGTTTATAAAAGTGCATTTTGGATACATTTCCAATATAAAATATTTTTCATATTTCCAACCATCTAATCTGATATCATTTTGGATACATTGTCAACATAATATATTTTTCATATTTCCAACCATCTAATCTGACATATTTACAATTGAGTCTGACTATACATGATTAAATATGTCAATGAAGTTTAAAATCTAATTATCTTGAATGTGAGACTTAGGATATTGGTCCTATCTCATACTGCCACCTTAGGTTGCCTCT
Organism: Platanus orientalis; assembly: GCA_025762735.1. Taxonomy (NCBI): domain Eukaryota; kingdom Viridiplantae; phylum Streptophyta; class Magnoliopsida; order Proteales; family Platanaceae; genus Platanus; species Platanus orientalis. The sequence goes on along the minus strand of JAOXJP010186381.1, from coordinate 5,823 downwards.
CTCTCTCTCTCTCCTCTTCTTTTCTTTTGTTTTTTTGGATAGATAAACGTTAGTGGTTAATTTATCAGTAAATCATGTAATTCAAAACAATGTTATATGATGAGAATTACCCATTAGCATTTGTACTCACACTACTTAGATTTGAAGCACTAATTGCTGCTTTAGTAATGTAGTCTCTTCAATAAAATTTATCATGTGTTTATGTATAGAAGTTGAATTTGCTATTTTTTGTTGGGTAAGAACTTTGATCAATTTATTTGCAATGATTACACTAGAACCATGATGTAATGGGGCCATAATGCATGTACTTCTTTTTACTTAATAACACCAGCAATCTAATTTCCTTATGTATGTGTGCTGTTGACCTCTCTCTGATCTCTTTATTTTCTGCACCAGATGGGAGAACTCAAGAAGCTAGTTGAAGAGGGAAAGATAAAGTATATAGGGCTATCTGAGGCCTCCTCTTCAACTATCAGGAGAGCACATGCTGTTCACCCAATAACAGCAGTGCAATTGGAGTGGTCCTTATGGACAAGAGATGCAGAGGAAGATGTAATTCCTACTTGTAGGTGAGGTATCTACCACATAAAGTTACATAATTACAGAAAATTTTATATTTGGAAATTCTGATCTCAATTTTCTTGACCGACTTAGAGCGCTTGGTATAGGGATTGTTTCATACAGCCCTCTTGGAAGGGGCTTCTTTTCAGCAGGGCCCAAAGTTGTTGACAAGTTTACTGATAATGACTACAGAAAGGTTTGCATTTCTTTATTTGTTCATTCAAATGATGAATTAAATAAAAGTATGAAACATGGTTTGAGATTGTGTAGCATTATCATTAGAATTTATTGACAATTGATTTTTTTCTTTTCTTGATTTTTTGAAGGTGTTTTCAGTCCATAAGTTGGTAGATTTATACAGTGGTAAATTGCAGGAATGAAATTTCGCATGATAAGAATTGTGTAGTATAACAGTATATTTTATCTTGCTCTACTCTTATTTTTTATCCTTTGAAACGTATTATGAAGTAAAATTTTCATTATCATGACTAAAATAAATTTATAAATCTAATAAACACATAATTATCCAAAAAAAAATCTAATAAACACATGAATCATGAGATAGATTTGCTAGACAAGTCATGTAGCAAAAGGATCTACATGATATGGGCTTTTACACGAGGCAGCTTAGGTGGCATCTCAAAGAGTTCCACACATTGGTCACTGTATACATTCCCCATGTTGCAAGCTTCAGCCCAATACCATCCTCCCTCCACTTGCCACACTGAAAAGAAAGCCCTCTTACCGTGTGGATTTTTTTCAATTTAAGTTTGATACTTAATGGCTGGAACCACTAGGAAGAATCCAATTCATGTCGGATTGTAGAGCTGTCGTGGATTGGGGCACTGAACATTTGGCGTTTCAGATGGACGCCTATTTGATGGATGATCTTGATCAACCACATCATCCCTTTACATGGATGAAGAGGGAGGATGTATGTAGTTAGGGGATCTCGATTACCCCCCTAAATACCATTTGCCATGAATAATTTATCAAACAACTTCTTAGGTTGGAGATGCCAACTTACAGAATTAGCCAAGTCGTAAGTGTTAATATCCAAAATAAGGCTTTTCCTTCTTTTCAGGTTTTTCTTGGTTTTCAAATTATCTTTTCTTGATTGTTTTATCTTTACAAAATTTCAGATACTCAATTCTATTTTTGCTATCTTATTCCAATCATCCATAAGGAGGGGAGATATTATAGAGTATGTTTCTCATGAAATTAGAGTAGGGTGGTTGAAGTGGGGAGGTACTTCTGGAGTTTTATGTGATAAACAAATACCATCAAAAGTGAGGGAAAAGTTTTATAAGATGGCCATAAGACCAACCATGCTTTTTGGAGGAATGTTGGGTTGCCAAGAAACAACACATGCATAGAATGAGTGTGGCTGAGAAGATGATGTTGAGATGGATGAGTGACTATAAAAGAAAGATTTAGAAATGAATCAATTCATTGGATCTTAGGTGCAACACCAATAGGTGTTAAGATGAGGGAAATTCAATTGTGATGGTTTGATCATATACAACAAAGTCCAGATAATTGCATCAATGAGGAGTGTGATGGTGCAAGTTGAAGGTGTTAGAAGGAAAGTGGAATGGTGGAACATGATGTTAATAACACGTATGACCCTAGATAAAGTGGAATGGTGGAACAGGATGTTAATAGTGAACTGACCAACTCTCCCAAAACCTTAAGATGTTAGGAGATTTAGGAATTAATTTACTTCAACATAGGATTCATATGGCCAACTACAAGTAATGGGATAAAGCTTTGTTGTTGTTAAAATTCTTAATTTCGCTAGTGTTTGTATTTAAATTCTTTATACTTTTTGCACAACTGATCGCGAGACTGGATAAAGGAGGAGAGTTGCATCAGACAGGAATCTGGCATAATACCTTACTCAAACCATTTAAACATTAATCCAAAGAATTATTTGTTTCGACCTTTTCCTAGGGTGTTCCCTCACTTGAGCACAATCAGAAATAAGCAAGGAATAGCTAGGGTGTTTCTTGGAAGGAACATGCCGCATTGTCACCCAAATGTTGTCAGAAGTCGGCAAGGATTCTTACACTATCAATGAGTGTGGGTAAAGATGCTAGTCCAAAAATAAATAGAATTCACCTAGAAACATAGAACCCAAGAACTCACCTAGAAACACATAGAACCCAAGAACCTTGAGAAATAGAAGTGTCAAATTGGTAGATATAGGGAAAAGATCTACCGATATTTAACTTTAAAAACCTGCCTAAGCACATCCATCTGATTTTTGGAGACTGATTTTCATAAGATTTAATTGAATGGAAAAAAAAACATCTAACCTTTAAAATTCTATAAAAATCACTACAAATCCCAGAAAAATGATTTCTTTTACCCTGTATTGTTTTCCCTAAAGCTTACTACATGGTGTTCCATATGGAAGCTGATGTCAGTTGTACAACATAATGACGTCTCCTGTCAACTATCTAAAACTCCTATGATGATCCCTTGATAAAATATGTGTTTTGATACCATATAGAAAGCAAACTCTAGTCATGTGGAAAAAAGATTAACGAAGAAGAGAGAAGAGATTGTGGGAAGTTTTTTATGACCCCACTTATGGTTTGCTCTCTTTTATTGATATAAAATTATTCTCAAAGACCAAAGGTCCTCATTTACATGTTGAAATAAATACAATATGCAAATACTCAACCATCTATGGGCTTTATGTATTGGCTCTTTACAGCAAGATAGAATTAAAAATGAATGCATTTGCAAGAGCTTAGGGGTAACACCAGTTGACTGAGATGGTACGGTCATGTGCAATGAAGACCAATAACTACACAGTGAGGAGTTAGATGGTGCAAGACATTAAAATGATGAGATGATTTTCAAAATTGACTTGGGTTGAACTAGTTTTGAAAGACATGCAGGCTTGTGATTTAATGGCAGAAATGACACTTGATAGTGCAGAATGGTGCACTAGGATTATGTAGCTGCCGTCAAGTGGTAGGGATAAGGCTTGTTGAGTTGATGAAAATTCAATTATTTTCTTTTAACCTCCATTGTATATAAATAAAATGATCACATTCCCATCCCATTCATGATTCGTAACAAATTCTTATTTATTTAAAGGAGTACTATTACCCTGCTCTTATATAGCTGAAATTTTCAAAGTACCTTGTATTTGGTATTCAGTTATTACCATTATTGTTATTATTTTACATTTTGGTTGCTCAAACCAAAAGGAATGATATTTGGGTTATTCGAAGTCTGAAACCGAGTGGATTTATTTTTTGACTCATACTACCCTGCTATACCATACTTATCACGACATCCACCTTTGATAGAGACGAAAAAGATCGGCAAGAAATTAAATAGGAAGAGACACTTTTTCAATACGGAGTAATCAGTATCTAATGAATTTGGTGGTTCCAGAAGTAAGAAATTATATGCATTTAAATTCACCAAATTAAAGGGTTGCTCATATAGTTTCTTTATTACCTGAAACCAATTTTTAAGTGTTAACTTTAATATTTTCTTTTGTTATTTGTGGAGTTGTCACTTACAAAGTTACATAATGTTTATGTGTGGGCATGATGATGTATACATTTTTTTTTCCATTTTTGTGCTATTGAAATATGTTTTGCTTTTGTTGTAGACTCTACCAAGGTTTCAACCCGAGAATCTTGAGCACAACAAGCGTATGTTTGAGCGGGTAAATGAAATTGCCACAAGAAAGGGGTGTACCCCATCTCAAATTGCTTTGGCATGGATCCACCACCAGGGAAATGACGTCTGTCCCATACCAGGCACCACCAAGATTGAAAACTTTAACCAGAACATTGGAGCTTTGTCAGTGGAATTAAAGCCAGAAGAAATGGCTGAACTCAATTTCTTAGCTTCAACAGATGCCGTTAAGGGTGACAGGTTTGGATTCACTAAATGGACTTGGAAGGAATCGGAAACTCCTGATCCATCTACATGGAAAGGTGAATGAAGACTAGTTGCTTGCTGCATTGTTGTCTTGGACTCTTTTTTAAAAGTTCCTTAGTGAGCTTATTTAAACTTCAGTGTGTTTTGATGAAATTTAAAGATATGTTAAATCTGTTAAAAACTGTGCATTGAACTTTGAACTGTGTTCTGGAGAGATGTAGAATGATTCCTATAAAATTGTGTATGCACTACAATTCTGCTAATTCAAATTGATCTGACTGCATCTTATCACCTTGGAAGAAATTGAAGATGTTGGAAATTGTAGAATCAAAGGAAAACATTTACATCATGTAAACAGCTTATTTGGATGCACACTACAAGAAAAGGTGCTTTTACCAGCAACCTTTTCGCGTCAACTTTAAAAAGATTTTCTGCGTCATCTTTTAAGCTTGTTGACGCAAAAACCCAATATATATATATATATATATATATAAGGTGGCCCAGTGCACGAGGCTCCCGCTAACGCGGGGTCTGGGGAGGGCAAGATGTACGCAGCCTTACCCCTGTTTTTGGAAAGGCTGTTTTTGTAAAACCCAATATATATTAAATGATTTTTTTTTTTTTTTGGATTAACTGACGTTAATTTAGCATTAAGCATAAACTTGCATCAAATACTGTTAATTTAACATTAAACAGAAACTTGCATCAAATGCCATCAATTCTAGGGTTGGTTGTTTTATTTTGTCATTTTACCAAAACGGAACCCTTGCCTCTTAACTAAAATGGAAAGGAGTAAAATGGAACCCTCCTTCGGCAGCAACCCTACTGTGGCTTCGGCGGCAAGATTCTGGCCAGGCTAGATCTTCTTCTCTGGTGGAATCTTTGTTTCTCCCGCACATTGAGATTGACGTTCAGTACAAGAAGCTCTTGCAAGCGTTGGGATTTTAGCTGCAAACTTCTAGGGTTTGTTAGGGTTTTTCTCCGGTGGAAGATGATCAATACGAGCAGCTCTTGCAGGCAGTGACAATCTCGGTGGAGTTCAAGAAACACAACCAAACGATTTCAGAATCGAAATCCCAACAATTTCTTGTTTTTCAGAATCGAAAAACATCGAACGAAGCTTCTAATCAAAGGTTTTATTTTATTTTTTGAATATTATTATGGTTGTTGTAGCTGCTACTAATTCAATTTAATGTTTTTTTTGTCTGTAATATCTTATTATTCTTTTTTTCTTCTTAATTTCTGTCTAATTTAGAGTGGATTTTGATTGAGGCCAAGCGTCTTCATCACCGGTCCCTCAAGTTCGTCTTCATCACCAGTCCCTCCAGCTTATCTTCATCACTGGCAAGC
>JAOXJP010186370.1:0-12351 GCA_025762735.1 Platanus orientalis | reverse complement strand
ATCCCAGCCTCCCCTTTAGCCATGTCACCAAACACAAAATCCCCTAATCCTAGCCACCCATTCCAAATGAATCCTAATCCTCCACCTCATTTTGGCTAAACCCATCCTAACCCTCTACCTAGCTAACCCTAAGATTGATCTCAACCCTTCACTACACCACAATTGGGGCTATAAATAGCCCCAATTTCGTGCAACCTTGGCTTGGCAACCAAAAAACCCTAAAATTTCTTAGAGAAAGAAGAAGAAGAAGAAGAAGAAAGAGAAGGAATTTACAAAACCTAGGTCACTTAGACCCAAAGTAAGCCTAAACTCAAACCTATTTCAATTTCACAAAGTTCACATGTTGGTTTTACAAGCTATTACATTGTCCAAATTATGATTAATCATTGCTTCAATTCGGGTTACACAGTAAAGGCTCAACAACCTCTACTTTTATTTTTGAGCATGCCTTATTGCCGAATTTTTTGTTAATTTTGTAGAAGTCTGTTTGAGCTCAAATTTGACTATGTTAGACTAGATATATATGCTAGTTAGTAGATTTAATTTTGTAATTTTAGGAGCTGTGAAAGGCCTCGAGATGGCCCTCCAAATAGACCCCAAAATCTAGGTCTTTTATGACCTAATACAGCTGAATTTTTGGCCATTTTTGTTTGAATTTTGTATGCATGATCTGAGGCCTAATTTTTATATGATGTTCTTATATATATTGCCTATTAGCATTCATAATTTCATAAAAAAATTTCAAAACCCTAAGGGGTTCAAAATCAGGCGTTGAACAAACAGGCGTCAAGAGGAAAATCAGGCATTTAGATCTGGAACCCACCCCATGGAGCCTTGATTCTTCTCTAGGCATGTCTCATGGCTGCTATAGACTTTGGAATTCAACCTTGTGCATATGCACCTCTGTGGGCCTTTATTTCCTCTCCAACGCCTTAATTTAATTTCAGGTGTTGAAAAGAAAATTCAGTCGTTAAGCCTAGGTTAAAAACCATGTTTTCCAAAATTAGCTAAGTGTGTGTATACTTTAGGTGTAGTGCAAAGACCCAGGAGAAACGCTACCCCTCTGGGCCCCACTTTTATGGCCCAAAAACCTAAGTTGGTTGCTGATTTCAGCACTCAACGCTTGAATTTCCCCTGAATTAAATTCAAGCGTTGAACAGTCAGGCATTAGGTCTATAACAGATGACCAAGTGGCCTACTTTAGCAGATCATATCTCCACGTGGCCTAAAGCCATGACCCCTAAGATTGCAGTGTAACTCTAGGAAACTTCCCTTAACCCAAACCATGGGTCCTATAGCACTGGAACCCACCAAACCATCTTAAAAGATTACATGAACATGCTAATCTGATCAGCTCCCAACACCTTATTTTCATCCTGAATTAAATTCAGGCGTTGAGATGAAATACAGACGTTAAGCCTATAACACAAAAAACACTATTTCTCTCTCTTCTTCCCCTCATTCCAGGGTTGACCTCAACCCTAAAGAGCCAAACTAGAAAAATCTTAGAAAGGGGTCTCCTATCCCTCTAAAGGTCCAATTAAAGAAGGGGTTTCCTGCAATTAGAATAGGACAACACAAAGGACAGTTTCTGGATTTTTCAGGAACCAACGCCTGAATTTCACCCTGAATTAAAATCAGGTGTTAAAGGGTAAAATCAAGGGAGAAAAATCCAGCAAATACACAACTCAGGATTCACAAAGCATGAGCATTAACATATACTGAAACTTGTATGAATGTGAGAAGCCGCCCTAAAAAGGCGGTTATTTGGGGTGCCTAACACATTCCCCAAATGCAACCAAACAACTTACCCTCGATCTCAGGAACATAGACTAGTATTAGGAGTTAAACCCCTAGACCTTCGAGTATAGACTTCTCTTCCCCGAAGAGGAAAACCGATATCTACCACTGTCGGTTAAACTCCAAGTTGGTGGCGACTCCAAAGCAAGGCCTAACCCTCGCACTAGAAGAGGTTAGCAACCTACAACGGTGAAGAAGTGGGCCCCAATGGGAGAGATCACATGTGGGAGACTGTGGTTTGGTTTCTTCTTGATTTTTTCAAGGGTTGCATGTCGTGCCCTAAAACCCATACCAATAGGGCCATGAATTTCGGCATGTAACATTAACATTTTTAATCATTAACATATAATTCTCTTATAAAATTTTTCTCTTTTTACACATTCATACGCAATGGAATAAGTACATCAATTAATTTCCAATAATCACATAATCATTCATCACATTCTCACAAGTTTGACAAATATATAAAATCCATAATCTATAATAAACCATAAACTGAAAATCCATAAACCTATATGTTTAACATTTCAAAACAAATGCCTATAGTTTGACATTAACTGAAATCAAATATCCCAACTAATAAAATTCACCACTAATTACATCCCTTTCAAATAAACTGAAATAAATGGCATGTCTCTAAATAAATAAATAAACTCTATTTGATCTCTTATTCCTCTCTAACTGGAACCGCTACTCTACGATCTCCTCCTCATCTGTGCTGTTAAATTGGGGTAAGCTTAACAAACTCAATAAAAAAATAGTAAACTAATGGAAACACTGGATCAAGACTTAACACGATTACAAAAAATGAAATACATACTTTTCATATTTACTAAACAATATCTATAACAGTATAGTTCATAAATCAATCTTTTACAATACTAAGTATCTTATGAAAAATTACATTATCATGTACAAAACGGAAAAACAATGCAAATCATGTACTTTTTAACTTAAACAGAACAAAACAGATCGAAAACATATATCATATCATATCATATCATATCATATCCAGAATAGAACAGAACATATATTTGATATCAAGTCAATACATATAACAATTTGCCCTATTTATCCTCTAGTGAAAAGGATCAAAACAGTTCACACCATATACTCGGTGAGGTGCATTACTACTACCAATTGAGTTAGTAGTGAGGATCCATAACAGTTCGCACCATATACCCGGTGATGTGGGTTTAACAGTCCGTACCATATACCTGGTGAGATGGGTTCCATCAATAAATCCTCTTAATGGCTAAGGTGGATTTATAACAGAAAATATTATACTCTTGCAGTTTCAAACAAAACATATAAATCATATGAGTAACATATACAAATTCTTTACATTAACTAATTCAATATAACATAACGAAATATGCTTGATCCATCTAAACACAATGTATAGAACATAATTTCAAAACATGATAAATCTGTCTAAATCAGTTCTCTTTGAACAATCATGAACAATAGGATGTAAAACCAACACTTTTTCTTTGTAAAACAGGATTCAAGAACATTAAGGATTTATACAAAATAGATCTAAGATTAAAATGTATAGATTTCCTTGCAAATCAGTAAACAAATATTTTTAAAAATATTAAGAAATTCAAAACAATTTATAAAATAACTTCTTCACGTTTATGAACAAAACCCTTTTTCAAAAACTCTTTGATTCTTCATTCAAAACATAGTTCTACATATAATACCGGTGCAAAAACGGATTCAAACCAGAGGATACAACCCTTTAAAATCCTAAGGAAATGAAAACAAATCACTATTTAATCACGTTCTTATAAAACCGATTTTTCTCTTTTAGAACCATATTTTAAAGCTTTAGGCAAATCAAAACCAATGAAAAACGGTTTAAATTTGGAATAAAACCATTAAAAGCTTTTGTAAAATGAAATCAATAGAATTCTAAAAATCTAAAGAATGAAAACAAAACAATAGTTTAACTATGTTCTTACCTCCTCTTGTGCAAAATCGTTCCTAAGCTTTTATTCTTCAAAAAATCCCCAAAACTCTTGCAAAACCTAGTTTTTCCTCTTTCTTTCTCTTCCTCGTTCTTTAATCTTTCTCTAAGGTTTCTAGGATGATTTAGGTTGAAACTTATTCAATTTATAGACCCAAATCGACCACAACAAATCAAAACTCCTCAAAGCTGGAGAGTCGCGAAAATGTGACTTTCCTATTCCAGAGGCAATCGATTGGGGGGTACCCGATCGATCAGGCTTCTTGGCCAATCGATCGGGGCATCGGGCCTGAGCCTAATCTTCTAAAAAAAAATTCGCTTTGATACTTGCTCACTAAAGCCCTTATAACTTTTTTGTTTGGGGTTCGTTTCGCTCACCATTTGTTTCATTGAACTCTAGACTTTTGTGCATTTCCAATGACATAAAGTTTGCTCACAGATTCTTCCTATATTTTCGTTGGTGTATCTCTAAAGTTGTGCCAATTTATAGATCAGTACATGTGTGTTTAAAAGGTTTTGAGCATGTGTGGGACATATATAAAATGTTTGTACATTTCAAGTGTGACACATGTACAAAATATGTGCAAACATGTGTGGGGTGTTACATTCTCCCCCCCCTTAAAATAAATTCAGTCCTCTGAATTTATCATACCTTAAGTGTGAAATAAGAATGAATACTTTTCCTTCATCTCGTCTTGGCCTTCCCAAGTCGTTTCCTCTTCCGAATGGTTTCTCCATAGTACCTTCATATACGGAATCACTTTCGAACATAACACTTTTTCTTTTCTGTCCAAAATCGAAACCGGTTGCTCATCATATGATAAGTCTTCAACTTGAAGTGATTCAAACTCTAATAGATGAAATGGTTCACGAATGTACTTCGTCAACATGGATACATGAAACATGTTGTGGACATGTGATAAATCCAACAACAATGTTAATTCATAAGCAACATCACCGAAGATCTCAAATAGTCTAATGAACCTGGGACTTGGTTTCCCTTTCTTTCTGAACCTTATAATACCCATTTGATGATGATACTTTCATAAAATATACGTTCTCCAGTTTAAAATTCAAATTCTCTTCTTCTCTGATCTGCATAACTCTTTTGCATGTTTTGTGCTACAAGCAATCTTTCACGAATAATTATGATATTCTCAGTTGTCACCTGGACTAATTCAGGTCCAAGTAACCTGCTTTTACTAACATCTTCCCAACATATAAGTGTCCTACACTTTCCTCCATACAAAGCTTCAAATGGTGTCATTTGTATGCTAGCTTGGTAACTATTATTATAAGCAAATTCGATCAATGGTAGATGATCATACCAATTTTATTTTAAATCAATCACATAAGCTCTCAATATGTCCTTCAAAGTCTATATGGTCGTCTCTGACTGTCCATCTGATTACGGATGAAAAGCCATACTAAAATTCAGTTTGGTTCCCATAGCTTGTTGTAAGCTATTCCAAAATCTTGAAGTGAATCACTAAATCACGATCTGAAACTATCCCAACTAGAATACGATGTAGTTTCACAATCTCATCAATGCATAACTTAGCTAATTTATCAAGTGAGTAATTACCCGAACGGGTAAGAAATGAGCGATCTTGGTTAGTCGGTCCACAATAACCCAGATAGAATCAAATCTCTTTCTAGTCTTGGATAATCCACTAACAAAGTCTATAGATATATGTTCTCACTTTCATTCAGGAATTTCCAATAGTTGTAATAATCCTATTAGCTTCTGGTGTTTAGCTTTCACAAGCTAACAAGTCAAACACTTGGATACAAAATCCGCAATTTCCCGCTTCATGTTATTCCACCAATAATACTCTTTCAAGTCCTTGTACATCTTTGTACTCCCTAAATGAACTGAATATGATGTTCCTACTTTCATGATCTCTCTTTTAAGTTCGAGGTCATTAGGTACACACAACCTTTTACCATATCATAGAGAATCATCTCCTTGAATTGTAAAGTCTGTTTTCTGTCATTTCTTGACATCTTCTAAAATTTTCTAAATCTAGAGATCTAAACTCTGGGCTGCCCTAATCTTATCATTCAACACAGGTTATATTCTAAGGTGTGCCATAACACATGTTAGATCGCTAGAAGATTTCCAACTCAATGCATTAGCAACCACATTGGTCTTCCCTAAATGATAATTGATAGTGCAATCATAATCCTTAATCAACTCAAGCCATCTTCTTTGCCTCAAATTCAAATCCTTCTGTAAAAACAAATATTTCAAACTCTTGCGATCTGTAAAAATCTCACAAGGTTCTCCATACAAGTAATGCCTCCAAATTTTCAATGCAAAAACAACTGTAGCTAATTCCAAATCATGAGTTGGATAATACTACTCATAAGGTTTAAGCTATCTATATGTATAGGCAATAACATTCCCATCTTGCATCAAAACACAACCAAAACCTTTTGTAGAAGCATTACTATAAATCACATACTTTCCTCGTGTGTTGGACGGTAATGTAAGGACTAGTGCAAAAACCAATCGATCCTTATGTTCTTGGAAACTATGCTCACATGCCTCATTCCAATCGAACATGGCATTCTTTTGCATCAGTTTAGTCAATGGTCCAACTATGTTAAAAAAAAATCCTTCCACGAATCTCCTGTAGTAACCAGTCAATTCCAAAAAGCTACGAATCTTAGTCACATTCGTAGGTCTAGGCCAATTAACCACTGCCTCTATCTTCCTAGGATCTACATAGATTCCATCTTTTGAGATTATGTGTCCCAAGAAAACCACTTTATCTAACCAAAATTCATACTTGTTGAATTTTGCATAAAGTTTGTGGTCTCGCCAAGGTCTGTAGTATAATCTTCAAGTGTTCCTCATGTTCCTCTAAACTCTTTGAATAAACCAAAATAATAAATACAATGATAAATTAGTCCAAATAATGTCTAAATACCCTATTCATTAAGTCCATAAATGTTGCAGGTGCATTTGTCAATCCAAAAGACATAACTAGGAAATCATTATGTCCATACCTAGTGTGGAAGGCAATCTTGGGTATATCATCATTCTTAATTCGAAGTTGATAGTATCCAAATCTAAGATCAATCTTGAAAAATATCTTGGCACCTTGTAGTTTGTCAAAAAGATCATTAATCCTTAACAAAGGATACTTGTTCTTCACCGTCACCTTGTTCAGCTGTCAGTAATCAATACAAAGTCTCATGGTTCCATCCTTTACAAACAAAACAAGTGTGCCCCATGGAGAAACACTAGGGCGGACGAAACCTCTATCAATCAAATCCTACAACTGCACCTTAAGCTCTTTTAGTTGTGCTGGCGTCATACGATATGCTGCCATAGAAATAGGCACAGTGCCTTCCACTAACTCAATTGCAAACTCAATCTCCCTGTCTGGAGGTAAGCCATGAAGATCATCAGAAAACAAATCGCTGAAATCTCTAACATATATGTCTCCAATCTGCACTTCATCCTTCTAATCATCAATAATATAAGCTAAGTATTCTAGCCCACCTTTCTGCAATAACCTTTCTGTTTGCAGGGCAAAAATAATCTTAGAGAAACCTCGTATTCTATTAAATATAAACTCAAACTGATTAAGGATACTAATGGTCACCTCTTTGCTATAACAATCCACCTTAGCATGATAGGTGACTAACCAATCCATACCTAGAATGACATCAAAGTCTTGTAGGTCTAATAAAATCAAGTCTGCTAACAATTCTATTTCCCCAATCCTGACTACACATGACTTGTATAACAATCATAGTCTTGCCAAGCAAAGTGGATATAACTAGATCATAATATAATGGTTCTATTGTAGCATCAATGTGTGTCACAAGTTTAGTAGGCATAAATGAGTGTGTGGACCCAGGATCAACAAGTACTTTAACATCATGTGAAAATAAACGAAGAGTACCTATCACCACAGTGTTGGACGCTTCCACATCCTTCTTAGTAACTGCATAGACTCACCCTCGTATCTTTGGTCTCGGTTTGCCATCAGTAGGCTTGGCCACCTATTCATTCTTCATCAATGAGCAGTCTCTAATCACATGACCAACCTTCCCACATCTAAAGCAAGCACATGTCTCAAGATAACAAACATTTGCATGCATCTTTTCACAATGAGGATAAGCAACCCTATTCTATTGGGTCCTAGTCTTAGTCACTACCTTCTTGAAAGTCTTGACATTGTCACTACCCTTCCTGAATCCATCCTGAATATGACGCTTCTTTCCCTTATTACGAATCTGTTGCAACTCCTCACCTTCCCTCTCAACCACCATAACAGTCTCAACTCTTAACTACGTTAGCAAAAGTACTCAACTGCAAAAACACCATGTAGACCTGAATACTTGGACGCAGTCCTCTCTGAAATTTCATAGTCTTCCTCTCATCATCACCTAAAATGTGAGAAGCAAACCTGGCCAATTCCATAAACTTAACCTTATACTGCAAAAATATCATGTTTGCCTAAATGAGTTTCTTGAACTCCATCTCCTTCGCATCCCAAACACTACGTAGAAAATAGTAGTTGTGGAAAGCTCTAAAGGAAAACGCCCCAAGTAAGTGGTTCGTCTTCCTCTAGCAATAAAGTCTCTCTAGTAGCTCTCCACCAATGTTCAACTTCTCCTTTAAGCATGAAGATTGTAAAAGAAGCCTTCTGAACCTTAGTGCAACCTATCACATCAAATATTTTCTCTAGCTACATCTATTATGCTTCTGCTTCTAATGAAATTTATTTAAAACAAACTGTAATTTGAGAAAAAAGTTTCCCCAACAAAGAAAAAAATGAATGATTAAGATGATGATGTCACTGGAACAACTCATTTATAGTATTAGGAGATACATCATTCTTTATTGTTGGAGATGCAATTGATGACTAGGAGGTAGAATCCAGGAGATATAGACCATCCTTCTCATGCCCCATACCAACAATCGTTTTCATCTTCAAATCTTAAAACAATAAGGGAAGAAAATAACATTGCAGTTAAGACTCTTGGTGAAATGGCTAATGGATAACAAGTTTAAGGTAAAGCTAGGCAAATACAAAACAGAAGACAACAATAAAGAAGTCACAGGTATGTCATCATATCCAACAATAGATAAATAGGAACCATCTACAATGCAGACTATCTTTCCCAGAACTAATATGATAAGATTTGAAGATGGAGGCTCCTAAATCAATAGGAGTCAGGAATCCTGAGATATGGAAACAGATGCGGATAAAGTTAATGCAGATAGAACTGAAGTTGAAGCTACAAACGATGAGGTAGGAGCTGCTGGAGAAGTATCAAGTTGAGAAACAAACCGACGAAATGCCTCAATTTCCTCTCTAGATAGATGACCATCTGATGGTGAGGTAGGAGTGGCCATAGGCTCTGAAGTCGTGGAAGCTATTGAGTGCGCATTGGGTCGATAGCCTCTAAATC
Organism: Platanus orientalis; assembly: GCA_025762735.1. NCBI lineage: Eukaryota > Viridiplantae > Streptophyta > Magnoliopsida > Proteales > Platanaceae > Platanus > Platanus orientalis. Next base: position 3,143 of record JAOXJP010186370.1, on the reverse strand, counting down.
TGCCACCGTCTCTACCTCGTTGTCGTTGTCGTGGAGGAAGATCTTATGGGCGTCCATACAAATCCCAACAATGTTCCTTAGTATATCTGGATCTACCACGATGCTAACACTTAAGGCGATCCCAATCATCCAAGGAAGTACCAAAACGACCACCACAACCTCGAGAAGATGAACCCCCTCTGCCACCCCGACTGGAGGAGATGAATGCTGATTTTTCTATTGCAGATGACAAATTCAGCACTCCTCGGCATCCCTCTCCCCTATGAACATGTGCATACACCTCATTCAATGATGAGAGGTTCATATTTAGGATCTGGGCTCTGATTTTCTCATATTCAGGACTTAAACCAGCTAGAAATTCAAACACTTGTATCTCTTCAACATATTTCTTGTATGCTGAAACATCTTTTGTACAGATAGGGCAGAAAGAGGTATAATGATCTAGTTCCTCCCATAACTTCTTTAGAGAAGCATAGTAGATGGCTAGGGGTTGACCTCCTAGTTGAGCTGCACAATCCTTTGTTGTAGATCACATATCTTTGTTGCATGTCCAATCTATGAATAAGCCTAAACTAGAGATTCCCATATATGATGAGCAAAGTCTAAGAAGACATAATGATCACTTAGATCTGATTTCATAGAACTCAACAACCAACCCATAAACATAGCATTTTTTGTCTTCCACTTCCGATACTTTGGATCATCCTTGGGAGGAACTTTTATTTTACCTGCCAAATAGTCCTCTTTGTCTTTACCTTGAATATAGATATGAACAGATTGGGACTAAGTAAGATAATTTGATAGTGATCTAGACGTAAGAGGAATCTCCAACAACAAGGGAGCCTCCCAAGTCACTCTTGTTCAATTCCCCAAAAGTTAGGCAGTCTTCTGAGATTCTTCTGACATGATTTAAGATAGGATTAACCACCAATCCACACGTGATTAATGCACCCCAACTATACAACAAACTAACATGGTAAGCAATCCCCAGCACTAACACACCGAAGGTTAATGTCACTTCAACAACCTGTGGATATACACCAAATACACCCTAATCACTATTAGGGACACCACACATACGAGCTTCTGACATCAGAGGAGTCGGCACACGAAGGGACAATAGGGGACATGAGATTCAGCCACACGGTGTCCAATCTAAGCACATGGAGCACCACCTTAATGTTGGTTAGATGCAAAGTAGTGTCTGGAACAGATCAGAGAGGTCGGCACTCAAGGGGACACGAAATTCTATCATACGGTATCCATTCTGGTCATAAAGAGCTTGTTGATTGGTGTGAGGTCATAGAAAACTCTGGCCGATAACTATGGTTCTTCAGTGATGTTATTTGAAGAGGGCTAGGCTTCCAAACACATGCTTGAACCTGTAATGACGAATAACGAGAGGGAGACGTCACTGTCTACAACGAGATCTATTGTAGATTTCTTAAAACTCCACCAAAATTGAGTGGAACAAGTTGGAGATGAAAGCAAGGCAAAAATGACCCTTTCTCTTGCAGCATTCGAGACAAACAACTCCAGATCTGGCCAAATTGACAATTTTAGTCAAATCTGAGGAGATTTTTGATCGATAGAAAGATAGCTCAAAAAAATAGTTTTAGGCTTAAAATTTTTTTAGAAAAATCACCATAATACTCATCATCAAAAACCGCATCAAGCCATGTCTTTGATTCAACATGACCTTTGCACAACCTAGCTAACGTCAGCCCTATTTTCGGCCCTTCTTCATCTTTAGGTTTCTCCGGTGATCGAGCTCTGATACCAAGATGAAATCCATACTCGTACACCTGCAAGAAGATTAAAGAATGAGGAAAAAGAAAGAAAAGAGATGAGAGGGAGAATCGTGTTAGAGAGTAATTCTCTCTATACGAGTTATTTATATTAATAAAGAGATGGTACACCACAGTGTATGGTATACCGTACAAATACATGTATATAGTACATTTAACAATACTACCCTTCATATAATATCTCAACATCAACCTCCAAGACCCATACTTTTCCCCTAGGCCATAGCTAATAATGGTCTTGGAATCACCTTCTACTATACCTTCTTTAATACCTTCCCTCTTAAGCATCCTCAACCCCTCAAACAACCCAACAAGTTCAGCAAGAGTGGCATCCACTGTTCCTAACGGTCCACCTTTCACACTGATAATAGCACCTTGGTGATCCTGCATTACACATCCAAAGTCCGCGGGCCCTAGGTTGCCAAAAGAGGCACCATCAAAATTTACCTTAAACCTGCCAATACAAGGAGGCACCCATGCCATGTGAGGATGAGACTCCTTGGGAGAAGACATCCAAATACAAATAACCCAGTCTCGAAGGAAATCGTTCAAAGAGAAATCCTTAAACTCTTTCTTAATCATGAGCCAAAAACTAACCTTATACAGGATAGAGTCAACAACGGCCCAAACATTCCTTTTCTTATCCTCGAACACCCAACTTTTCCTTTCTTTCCACACCCAATTGTTCCTTTCTTTCCACATACCCCAAGCTATACCTTATAAAAGAACACGAAAGAACATTCTTCCCATCTCCCTCTTTAAACCTCCTTCCCATTGATGGACAAGCTCCTCAAAAGATTTTTGCATTGCAAAATGGAGAGAGAGGGCTTGGTAAAAATAGCACCACACCTTATAAGTGAACTCGCAATGAATGAATATGTGGTTTCTAGACTCCCCATCTTTTCCACAAAGATGGCACATAGAAGAGGATAAAGCCATAAACGGTCTTCTTCTTTGAAGTGCATCCAAGGTGTTTTGCTTACCACGGGCAGCAACCCAAGAGAAAACCTTGACCTTAGGAGGAGCCGCAAAATTCTAAATTTCTTTAAAAGGGAAGGAACTAGGAGGATTTTGATCCCCCGATAGGATATTAAAGAAGGATTTTGTGGAGATGTTACCATCGGTAGAAGGGGACCAAATTCTAGAGTCTTTGAACCCATTGGATACAAAGACTAAATGGAGATCTTTCATGAGGTCACCCACAAGGGAAACCTCTCATTCATAGGGGTCATGGGTAAACGGAAGGTTCTAAGATAACCCAAGAAAATTTTGAAATAGAACCTCAGACGCCATCACATTCTTATGAGAGGCAAAACGGAACAAACGGGGGTAGGT
>JAOXJP010186359.1:0-12352 GCA_025762735.1 Platanus orientalis | reverse complement strand
GTTGGACAAAGCTCGGCTCATTGACACCCTTAACTAACACATGATGGCACTCTCCTTAACTAACACATGAGGACACATTGATAAATGTACTTCTTTATTGTGTATTTACTAACACCCTCCTTGATGGCACTGGGGGTGGTAATTCGTGTTGGTGGGTTGAGTTTGTGTCGTGTCAAGCTAATGGTATACAACTATATGGGTCAATCCAAACACAAACCATTTATCCTATTTTGACATGAAACATGATTTATGATAAACCTTAACCTGCTAATTTCGTGCTAGGTTCATGTCGAGTTTGTGGGTTATGTGACTATTGATGGCAATTTGTGTTGGTGGGTCGTGTCGAGTTAAGGGCATGCAACTATATGGGTCAACTCAAACCCAACCAGAATCAAATTCATTTCTAATTCCAATTTGAAAAAAAAAAAAGAAATAAAGAATTAGAAGCTAGAATCCGAGAAACTATTTTTTCTAGCTTTCAAAAAGTTACTCCAAATCGAACTTGGGGAGTGGAATCCATGGAGAGAATATGATGTTACCAAACAACAATTTTTACAGAACCGCTCTTGGAGTTGAAAATCCAAAAATCACTCTTTTGGAGTGTTACCAAACGTGGCCTTAGTTTCCATTCCTTAAGCTTCTTTTTGCCATTCTCTTCATACGGACAAGCTAACTATTACACCTAGTGTAGAACCCGCAACATGGCAGCAGAGATAGTGTGATGAGGACATAGGAGCAAGGTAGAGCCCACACATGACTTTGGTGGGGTCCACACAGGAAGACACACAAGAAGGCACATTAAGGAACACATGGAGGCACATGATGAAATATTTCAAAATTATTTTACTGTTTTACGTAGTAGTTTATGAGTTATTAGATTTTAGGATATGAGGGTCATTCTAATTTTTGTTTTTGGGTATTTGTGTAATAAGGCATTATTGCCAATGATATTTTAGTAATTTTTGAGAGTCAACAAGTCAAAATGGGGTCCTCTAAAAGTGTTAGACGAATTCCTTTAAAAATGTCTGATTTTTGTACTTTTTGTTTTTATAAAGTTAAGTTTTTAGTAGTTTTGATTTTAGGAAAGTCTTATGAAGTGTTTGGTTCTGATTTTGAAAGTAGATTCTAGGTCACATAAAGCCGTTTGGTTCAGATTCTATAATCCGATTCTGGTGAATAGAATAAGAATCAAGGGCAAAATCATAATTAATATTGAGATTGATTCTATCGATTCCACTTAAGGAGAACATAATCAATTCTCTCATCTTCGTGCACCAACAAAAAAAAAGGAATCCTACTGAAACACCAATCTCTCTTCTTCTTCATCATAGTGAGAGCTCGACGGAAGGTGAACGAATCATTCATCTCTCATCTTCTTCATCGCAATGAGAGCTTGACGGAAGGCGGACGAACCATCAATCTCTCCTCAAACTCCATATCCAAATCAAATGTTAGTTTCTTCCTTATCTTTTCCCTTTTCTCTCTCATTTGTCTCTCTCCTTAGACAAAAAGCTTCAAGGATGTTCCTTGATGTCTCTTCTTCTCCATTTTTCTGTTATGTTCATCTTCATTTGAATCAATATTTTTTTGGGGTTTCTTTATAAAAACCTAACTGAACTATCATGGAAGGGGGTTTCTTCATTGTTTTGGAATGTTTATGCTTTATCCATTTTTGATTGGTTTCATTTTCACAATGGAAACATTTTATGGGTCTAAGGAAGATTATGTTGGGGTTTCTGGTGGAGGTCATCCTTTAAAAGCAGTTTACACCTTCTGTGCTCTTTTGGGAGCAAAGCTTTTATTAACTGGAATTCGGTATAGGATCATTGTTTTCCTTGAATCCTGGTTATGGGTTTGCCTTATAATTGCTTTGCTTACTTTGATTTCAACCCACGGGTGATTGGGGTGTTATCTATTTTATTGTACTGTTTTTTATATGGATTAAGTATATTGATTCATGATATCAATCATTAATTCTTGTCAATGTCTTGCGTGGATACTAGCATTAAACACATTTTCTTTCTTAGAGATATCATCAATGTCACTTTATTCTTTTTATTCTTTTTTTATTCTATTTCTTTTTGAGTTTCTTCATTGTTTTATGTAGTACACGAGAGAGAAATTTTAGTTATCATGTGATGAAGTGGCATTGATTTTAGAACTTAAAGTTATGAAAAAATTCTTAGGTAATCTGTGATTGTGTTTGAAGTGAGTTTGGTGCTACTTTCAATTTATCATCTATTGGTTTACTTGTTCATATTAAGTGAAGTATGATAATTTTTTTTTTTTTTTTTTTGAAGAGAGTAGGCTAATAGTATCAATCCTTGTGAGGAAAAAGTAGCCATGTTAGGTGTTGTGGCAGCCTACTTGAATGATTGAGTTTGAGAAGATAATTGTTAGGGATTAGAGATGAAGAGAGAGGAGAAGATTCGTGTGGTCTAAAACTTAGGAATGCTTAAAGTCGGCTCTTCATTTTCCACAATGATTGCTTGATTTGATTAATTATTTTGGGACCTGTGTGTTTATTGATGACTAGTTGTATTTGAATAGTAGTTGGCATGGCTTGGCAATTAGAATGATTTGGTGAAGGATATAGTTAGCATATTTAGATATAAGTGAACCTCGAAAGAGAAATTATTAGGAAACTCTAAAGATATTTAGATACCTATTGCTAACTTATGTGGGATGCTTGGAAATCGAGAGGTAATGTTGCATGTGCATTCTCATTCATCTAGCCTATGCTTTTGGGTTTCATTGTGTGCGTGTGTGTGAATACTCATCACATCTTTGATCTAATTTCTAATTTTTTATCTTTCTTGTTTAATATGAATAGAAAGTGGATAAAAAATGTAATTTGAATAGAAATTGGATAATCTTCTTTTTCTTGAATGTTATAAGTTGTTCCCATGTTTGAATTTATTTTTTTACCATACCTTTTAAACCCTTTTTTCTTTTAAAGGACATCCTAACTGGTGACTCAAACAGAAAAAAAGTAAGGTAGATAAGGTTAAGGCTCAGTTGAGGAATGAATATAAGTTTTTTTTTTTTAATTTATAAAACTAGTATTGGAGGAAGTGGAGAAAGGGAATAGACCAACAACTAATTTCAATAAAGTTGATTACGAAAACATCATCAAAACATTTTTTGAAAAGATTGATGAAAAATTCAAGCAGTCGCAATTTAAAAATCTTTATAGAAGTATGCGAATTTCATGGCGGGAGTGGCAAGTCCTTGGCAAGCTAACCAGATTAGGATTGAATGAAAATTTGGATACATTTAAATGTGATGAAGAACGTTGGAATGAATATGTGAAGGTAAGAATACAAATTATATTAAATTTTTATATTATATATTGGTTATACAGATTAATCTAATAACTTTGTATAACTTGTTATAATAGATACACTCATATGCAAAGGAGTTCAAGAAACATGTGTTGCACTTTGAAGATGATCTAAACAAGTTGTTTGAAAGTACAATAGTTACTAGTTGTGGAAAATGGTGCCTTGGTCAGGATAATATATCTAATTTTGATGTTGGTTCTGACCAAGCTACATGATTAGATGATTTGATTGACTTTACTCTAGAGATAGACTTAGAAAATGAGGTTGTTATGGAAAAACCAAGCAATGCTAATAAAAAAAAAAGTCGAGCTAAATTGCCTGCTAATTGCATGTCTTCTAAGAAAAATAGTATTAGGAGTGATATATAAGATGCAATCAAAAGTTTGATTGAATTTTTGTGTGGGAGGATGACTAATGCTGAGGTTCCACCAATATAAGAACAACCTCCACCCCCACCATTGCATCATTTGTCAGTCAAGGCTGTTATATTACTCTTAGAAGAGATGAATGGTATGGAGAAAGAGAGTGAGATGTATATGGATGCATTAGATATTTTCAAAAATCCAGTAAATATGGAGTTTTTTGTGACCTTGGATCCTATGGCACGACCAACATGATTGCGTTGTCAACTTAACAAAGAATACACTTGACACCAATAGAAGTGATTTATGTGGGGTAGGCATGACACCAATGTCTTATTTTTTAAACTTTTTTTTTTGTTGAAAAACTATACTTATGTGCTTAAGAACAACATTATATGGTTTATGTGGTAGACATGAGGTCGATGATTAATTTTTTGGACAATTACATGGATGTATGCTGAGTACAACCTTATGTGGAGGTAATTTATGTGGAATGTGCTTTATATTATGTAGTATTTTAGAATGAATGTACTTTTTAATATGAATGTTTTTTTTTTCCCATATGATATGATTTTAATATAAATGTTGTTTAAATGAATATGTGTGAATTTGTGAACAGATAGAATGGATAAAGATGATGTTATTAAATAATTTTTTATAGCATTAGTCCTAATAGCATGCTTGTAAAGATATTTGGATTTGATGATTTCCAGATAATCTTTGCATAATTCAATATTAGTAAGAATCGATTTTTTACATGAAATACTATATGACAACCCACCTGTTGATGTCAAAGGTTATTTCGTATGCATCTATATGTTTTATTTAGGCTTGTATATGCATTATGAGAGACAAACCTTTTGTCTGATACACGATACATTAGTGTCGAGGAACAAATAACCATGTTTACCTATATCATCGGTCAAAATGAGAGTAATTTTATTACTTCAGATAGGTTTTAACATTCTGGCGAAACAATTAGTCATCATTTTTATAATGTGTTGAATGCTTTAACCATGTTTGCAAAATAAATTATTGTATTTCCTTTATTTGATCGAACTCTTTTAGAGATCTCTACAAATCGAAAATATATGCCATGGTTTAAGGATTGTATTGATGTAATTGATGAAACACATATCACTGCAGTAATTTTAGCTACAGATCAACTGCCTCACCTGTCTACTAGGAAATGAGATACAACACAAAATGTGATGGCCGTATGTTCGTTTGATATGTAATTCACTTAGATATGGGTTGGATGGAAGGGAGGCGCACATGCCTCTCGAATTTTCAACAAAGCATTATACACCCCAAGTTTGAACTTTCCTCATCCCCCACTAGGTATTTGTTATACTTTAAACAAGTAAAAATTTATCTTTGTATTTCAAGACAATGAATTATATGATAAATTTAATTGTGTATTAGGTAAATATTACATGGTTGATGTAGAGTATCCAAATAAGCCAAGATTTCTTTTGCTGTATCGTAATGTATGCTATCATCTTTAGGATTTTTGTCGTGGAGGTCAAAGACCACATCAGAGAAATGAAATATTCAATTATGCACATTTCTCATTGAAGAATATTATCAAAAAATGTTTTGACGTGTTAAAGACGAGATTCCCAATCCTAAAATTGATGGTTCCTTACAACTTCAACATACAAATGCTTATTGTAGTTGCTGTATGTACTTACACAACTTCATATGACAAGAAGCTCGTAGAGATTGGTTATTTTAAGAATATGATATTGATGATTTTGTAGTACTTGATCGTGTTGACGTAGATGATGATGATGATTCAAATGAGGATGTTCCATCACAATTGTAGCAAGAGATTGACATATTTAGAGATGAAATTGTAGCTGTTATGAAACACAAGTTAGGAGAAATACATCCATAATGTGATTATTATATAGTTATAATTGCTTAGAGTATGTTGAATGACTTTTTAATACTCATTACATATATGTGGTTTGGTTTTTATGCCTTTTACTATGATTTTAGTACTCTAATATCTCATTTATAGGCAATTTAAGTATTTTATGCATAATTTTTGTTGAATTATCAATTCTGAACATTGTTCAACCAAATAAGATTCTAATTCTGTAAAATAGGTTTAACCAAACAGGATTCTAGATTTTGATAATCTGATTATAGAATTTGACTATGAGAATACAAAATTAGAATCTAAAATCAAAATTTAGAATCCGAACCAAACATGTTTTTAGGTAACAAGTAAACTAGTAATTTAAGAGTTTATAAGTTGATTTTTTGCTATTTTCATGAGTTTGTAAACTTACACATAGGCTGACCGTTTTTGTAGTTGACATGAATGAATGAATACAAATTTTGATTGTTTCCTTGTTCTCCTTAGGTGATTCATTATTTTCTTTAAGTTTGAAGAGTCTTCAAGTTCTTGGTGCCTAAGACTTGACTTGATTGGTAAATTCCAAGTTGTGAGTTTCACAAAGGTATACTTTCTTTCACTTTGTTTGCCTAAACAAGACTTAGATAGGTGATTTCCTCAAAGTAATCTTCTTCCCCTTCTCTTGTTGTCTAGCTTTATTTACTTATCCAATGACTTGTGTTTATGTTTAAACCTGATATTCTCTGTATCAACCCATAAACCTCAATAAAACTTGCTGTTTTATCCCAGACATAACCTATTTTAACCTATCTTCACTCACTGTTTGACCTCTTTTCAGACCAAGTTCAGTACCTGTTTTGCCCTGTCCAATCCCAACTAAAACCCTTAACTTGTTATTTTTTATTCATTATTTTATGCCTACAAGTTACCAATCATAACATTGCTGCATTATCCCTTGCTGAAACCAGAAACCCCACCTAAGCCCTTGTGATTCCTATATTCCTTAGTTCAAATTAATCTCGTTGGTTTGTATTATTACAACTTCGGCTCATGATTTGTTGTTGTTCGGGTTTAACCTTGAGACCTTTCATTAAGAGAGGTGGTGCTGCAATCACCAAGGCAGCGGGCGTTGGCTCATACTGATTTTTTTACTTAGACAAAGTCTTAGGTGTGACCCTGATGCATCTGCCCCTGAAAATCCCTTCCTCCAAAAGTGTAAATCACTTTTTCGGCGCTGATGTTTCTGCCCCTAATGTGGGGAGTGTTTTAGGCGCTCTTTAAGGGGAGTACCAAATCCCTCCTCCCCACTTATTGGTACATTCCAATTTTTTTATACATGACAAGTATAAGTAGGAGTGGTAATGTCTGACACAATCCCAAGATGAAATCAGTGGGTTAGGGTTGACTATAAACATGTTTTGGGTCAAAGTGGGTCAACCCGATTTGACACGATTAATAGATAGGTTGGGTTTGAGTTGACACTTTTAATCGTATATCCTTAACTTGCTACAACACGAATCTGCCCAGTCAAGATGGATTACCACACAATCCGTGAACTCGACACAAAATTAGCGTGTTAAAATTGACTATAAATGTGTTTTGGGTCAAAGCAAGCTGACCTACATTAACAGAATTAATAAATGGATTAGGTTTGGGTTGACACATATGGTTGTATATCCTTACCCCGACACGACACGAACCTGACCTACCAACACGAACTGCCACTCGTAAGTATAAGGAGCCCAGACCGATCTATGAACCTGTAGCCCCAGACGCAAGATGTGTTGGTTTAAGAAATGAAGACTATACTGCCAAACACAATTCATTGCAGGATCTTAAGATTTTGGGAACAATTAGATGATTGTGGACGATTAGAGACATTAGTGATCTCAAGTGTGCCAAAAAATGAATCATTAAATTAAAAGAGACGATACGAAAATAGGTAATTGAGAGCTATGAAATCCTGAATACATTCAAAAAGGAAGAAAAAAAGAAGAAGCAAGGGAAGCAAAAGGGGGAAGATAAGATGGAAAATTGAGTGCCATTAAATTTGGTCTACATAATCGAATTATTTCTTCTAGTTGGAGAATCTCCGATACTTTAGGACAAATTTTCTATTATTTTAGAGAGGGCTGAAATAGTTCCGTAGACGGACGATATTACACCTATCACAATAATCAAAACACAAAGAAATCCCTACAAAAAAAATCAAGAAGGTAGTTGTCAGTTGGCAGGGGAAAAAATAACAGTTAATTAACTTAATCCTCAACCATTTACTTCCTTGGTTAAAGAAAAAGTTGTGTAAGATATTACAGACAACAAGCAATCTAATGCTGCATTTAAAAACTACATGGATATAAATCATGGTGTTGCATAGAAATGGAATGTTTAGGCTTCATTTAAAATTGAAACATTCAAAGTCATGACCAGAATCTTAATAGGAAAATATATAGTTGGTCATTTTAGGAATTTTAAGAAATGAACACATTTATATTTTTTATTAACTCCTACAGTGGTTCTATTTTAGATAATGAACTTACGCATTTAAATTCCATACAAACCCAAATTGAAATGATTTCATTCCATGGGATTTCCAGACGCAGCCTTGGTAATGAATTTTAGGATTCATTGTTTTCTATGTATACAAAAACATAGTTTGAGTCGTCTAGCAAAAGAATACAGATGACCTAAGAATCTAACATGTGGCAGCTCAGTTGACAGCTCATTTTGCCATATCCTGTATCACCTTTACTGTGTTCCACATGTTCCACAAGACACAAGGGGTGGGTCCCCATGCAAAAAGTGTATGGCCCCATTCGCTTGTGTTTTGTGGAACACAGTAAGGGTGATACAGGGGATATGGTTCCCCCAAATGGACTCCACATGTTCAGCATGTCATCCCGTTTCTATTCACGTGGCAAGTCTTTGTCTAATAATATCTTGATATGGCAAAAGAAACATCTCTATTGGGAGCCGTATCCTCTGCACCAGTTTACAGTGCCTCACAGACACAAAGGAACCCTGGAAAAAGTGTATGAGCCCCACCCCCTTTGTGTGGATTAGACTCCTCTCTATTGTAGGTAGCTTTCAGATTATAACTTTGAAGTTTCTAAGTATTTCTAAGGGAAGAATCCAACAAAAGGGGATTCATTTCCTCTGCGACTGCCTGGTCGTGAGCCAGGACACAAAGGGGGGTGGGGCCTGCAAAAAGTGTATGGGCTTCACCCACTTTGTAACTCGGCTCACGACCAAGCGCTGCAGAGGATAATGGTCCAACAAAAGTTGAGGTATAGAGCTGACATGGACTGGTGTAGAGGTGATATCCTCTGCGCCGCCGCCCTCTGCGATGCTCGGGAGCCGAGACAGAGGGGGGGAATCAATTCACTTTCACCCCAAAAAAGTGAATTGATTCCCCCCTCTGCCTCGACCCTCATGCGTCACAAGAGGGGGGGGGTGTCAAACAGACGATATCAGGCGGTGTACTGATTTATAGTCAATTCAGAAGGTCCCTTCTCCAATGGACGGTCTGGAACTGCCACACTATCCTTCTAAGGGTTTATTGTAGGGGGGCCTTGTCTAGTTTAGGAATCTGGTTGACCCATCTAGGAAACCTCTCCTCGTAATAGGGAAGTAAAATTTGCAGAAAGGAGGGCAACATGATTCTTGTAAAGATTAAATGCTAATATGACTTAAGGAGCATATTAGACCGTACCTGAGTCCGGGTCACTTTACCCCTCAAGATGCTCAGAAAGCAAGCGCAAGGAAGTATCAAACTCTGCCAAAGAAATATTTAATCATCATCATAAAACTTGACAGTAATCTACAAATTGTAACAGACATTAAGTTGACACCACCGCAACAAGATAGTTGAGATGAAGCAAAAGAAAACTTACCACAAGCATGGTGAGTAAAGATCCGATCAGTGCCATCACTAGACCTGGGGATGACAAAAGAAGGGTTTAGGTGCAGATTGGCCAAAGTATGTTCATAAGTAAAAAAAGAAAAGAATGCTAGTATGGATTGAAGCTCGTTAAAAGGCATGTCGATCCTTCTCAAATGGATGTCACATAACACAGAAGACGCTAAAACATAAGAGAAATTACCTAACTACCAATTATTGGTATTTTTCATGGATAGACCGCATGACAATGTGAATGGATAAAAAATGCTCACCTTAACGAATGCTAACCACTGCTCCTTGTCAGGTGGCGGGCACATCAGCCCCGAAAAGTGAATATGCACCCCCAAAAAAGTGAAAATCACTTTTCAACACTGATGTGTCCGCTCCTGACAAGGAGCAGTGATGAGCGTTTGTTAAGGGAGGTGTTCATAAACCCATCCCCATGACAATGCATGCTGAGGCTGTTCACCATGGGGCAACGCTCGCCATTTGATTGGTCCCAACCATGAAATTTATTGGGTCAAGGTTAACTTTTTTTTTTGGTTTTTGTTAAGGCCATTTGGGCCTGCTACTGCCACACAAGGGGCAAGCATCAACCCAATCCATTGGGGATGCTTCTCTTGGGGACTTCAAACCTCAACCTCTTGAGTATGAAGTATCAACCATTAATGATGTCATTGGTCGTTTTTATAATATTTAGATAAAGGAATGCACAAATATTTCTTTGCGATATTAAGTTGACAGTAGAAATTTAAGAGAAACTTACCAAAGAATGGAACGGTGAGACCCACAAGTAGGGTAGAGATCACCAATGCTGTTCTGATGAGGATTGAGTATATCTGAGATTTAAGATGGTTTGATGGTATGAGTTCCTCCAGACTCATTGCCACAGGGGTCATGGTTAATGCATATGTGAACTTTAATTAAGGAAATCAAAAGCTAGTTTTTTTGAACATAAATAACAAAAGGTAAAACAAGTTTGGAGTCTTGTTACACAGGATTTTCACACATGGGAACTGAGGTGGCAGCTCATATCACTATTTTTCCATATGGAAAGTTTCAGACAATAGTTCTCTGTCAAGTGGAAAAAAGCCATTTTACCATCCGTTGATATAGAAACAAATTAAAAATAAATCCTATTATATTCATAGTTGAAAAATATAATAGGGAGAGGATCGTCTGCTGGTGAATCAGTAGGAACTTCCTGCTGATATAACCACACAGCGACACGTATCCAATGTTTTTGGTAATTTATTCCTGATTTTTTTCATCCTTCTACCTAAAAATACGTGTCAGGATGTGGTTAAATTCAACAGGAGGTTCCTGCTGACTCACCAGCAGACGATCCACTCCCAATATAATATACAGTGGAAAATGAGGCTGATGTTGACAAAGATATTATACACATGGTTAGTCCAGAGGATCCTCTCTAAAATGGACGTCTAAATTTGCTATGGCATCCCTCCATTTGACAGAAACTGTTTAACAGCAGGCTTTCTGGTACATAAGGTGCCACTTTTTTCATCCTCAGATTTGTGTTGAGGCTTCAAAGTGATTCAAGCCAATAAAAATGTGGGTTATGTGCATTAAGACAATTCCAGTCCAACTGAAAAAGTGACACCCCATGTAAGGGTGCCCTCTTTAAATCAAAATCCTTAATGCCTAATTGGAGACCAAAATTAAGCAAGTTGAAAAAGAATTATTTCCTTAAAATTACACTAGTAAAGTAATTATTTTATCCTAGGGAGGAGTTTTACTTTGCCACCTTTAGGACTATTGCATATAATCTGATAATTTTAGGGAAAAGGATATTTGGTGAATGGGTTGACCACCTGCAAAAACAAAAAATCGATAAAAAAAAAACATTAGACTAATAACACAGGATCTTGTGCCTTAATTCTCAAAATTTTCTTTACCACATGCTTGGGTACAATTTTAAACCTCAATTTATTTGAGTGTGTGTAGGAGGAATACACTAGCACAAATTAACATAGGACACATGTAAATGCCAAAGAAGTCTAAAGTCTTTTGTGTGTAGAACATGACATTTGAAATTGAATTCCACTAATCACTAATCATTGCCTTCTCTTCCCCATCCTCCCAAAAGAAAAAAAGAAAAAAGTAGTATACCCTTTATTCTTCATCACATATTAAACAGCACTCTATTAGATTATACCAATGAGTTTGGGACATACCGTAGTCCAAACCGCAATCTTGGAAGCAACTAAATCATGGGGTAAGTTAAGAGTGAACTGTGACTCCGTTGCCTCCCCAAACATGGTGTATCCCATCACAGCAGTTCCAGCATACATCAGCGTACAAATAGTAAAACTGAAAGACATTCACAAGTAGTTAAAAGAAATTGTGGAAAAATTAATGTTATAATAATTATAAATAAAAAATAAAAAATTAACAATATCAGTGTGTTTCCCTAAGGGATACTTAACGAGTGAAGAGGATGGCTGGTTATTGTCCCCTACTTCTATGGCACACATTGGGGGTACTGACGCATCTATTGGTGTATCAACCAAGGTGTGTCAATTGTTACCTGAGGGCTATTTCCAAACCCCTTTTCATTAGGCTTGGGTGCAGCCCATGGCCTCTGAGAATTTTTGGCAAGGCTCCCTCTAAACGAGGGTTAAGCCCTATAAATTTTCAAACCAAAATGGAGGATAGAGCCTGCTACTCATCTCCTAGGTCAAAATTAACCTGGCTGAATGATCATGACTATCTGCTACTCAATGGACACATAAGCCGGTTACGAGTTGAAATGTTCATTTAACATGGATTCATATCCTCTGGTCCACAATGTTGGCGCTCCACCGGTAGTCCAAGACACAAAGGAGGTGGGGTTCATATATTTTTTGAAGTTGCCACC
>JAOXJP010186348.1:0-12352 GCA_025762735.1 Platanus orientalis | reverse complement strand
CCATACATCCTGGGCAGAACATCCTTTCTCTATTTTTTGTTATCACTTTTGGTTTTGTTGATTTTAGAGCCAAAATAACAACATTCAATTCTTTGTGATAAATAATATTGTTTATTTTTTATTTTTAAAATGATTATATTTAAAAAAGGGAACATATAGAAAATTAAGAAGTATTTAAAAAATATGAAAATTACATATATTATTTCTAAAATGATTATATTTAAAAAAATGAACATGTATATATAATTAAGAAGTATTTAAAAATAAAAAAAAAATTACATATATCAGAAATATGTGTTGGTAAACTATTACATATCTATGTTAAAAAAATTTGTTTACAAAAGGACTAAGTTACAATGAAATATAAGGTAAAATGCTCATGCAATTCGACATGTTTGGTTTCCATTCATCTATAAAAAATGTTCAATAACCATTTCTTTATTTTTATAATTAAGCATTTGAAATTATGTTATTAATATAATAAGATAACACAAATCATAAATCCCCAAATCAATTTTGGAAAGACAACTAAGTACCGTAGAAAATGATAGCTAGATTGGGCTATCGAAATAGAGAAGCACAACCAAATTCATATCCATAGCATTAGGAATGTCTACGATGATGTCTTAGTTACATTGATTGTTATAATGGTTCATATTTGGTATGATGACTACTATCGCAATGTTCTTGAGTATATTTTATCATTACATGATTTCTTGTAGTCAATATTGTAACCATGTGGAGAAGTAGTGCTGATGATGTTGGATCCTTGGCGAGGGTGGGATCAAGCTGACCGGATGATTGCGTGGTGAGGTTGACCCTATGAATGCCTGCAAGAATGGGAGAGATCGAGGAGGCACCGGTGTGGTGCCGGCCTAAGATTCTTTGATTGTGAAGTCATGCCTTTTCTTTGATATAATAAGATGTGTACTTTTATTCTAATGTTTTCTCATACCTTCGAATGGTGATGATCTCCTCTTATGGGGCGGTTTATGTTTGCTCGTTGCGAGTTATCTCCCCAACTCCCAGTGAGAGATTTCTACTTGGGGGCACTAGCTGGCTTGCCAATTGTGATACGAAGTTGGCTATTCCCAAATATGGCTAGCCCAGGCTGACCATCTGTAATCCTGTCCTAAACTATTGCCGCAGATCCCGTGACTGCCTTATTTGTCAAAGCTGGGTGAAGTGGCAGTAAACTCCAGTTGTCTGGTTCGAGAAAGTGGATTGGTCTTGGCTCGTGCCGAGATGATCCCCAATTTTGGTCGATCTTGGCCCTGAACCAAAATGGTGTCCTGGCCTAGTAGTTTTCATATGTTGCTAGCTTCATTTTATGCCGAGATGTTGCTCGGGCCCTGTTACCCTTGACGGATCAGCGATCTAGGTTTATGCCAAGGGGGTACTTAGCCTTGGTAGTTCCTTTTCTCTTTACGCTGCCTAAGAGTTCGTGTCGGGATCGGTTGGGTGTTCCGTTTGGTGGAATAATCTTCTCATCAACTCTTGATTCTGGTGAATGACTTGTTGCATACCTTGGGCGAGGTCCCTCACTTGTTTTAAGGCGACCACCCTTGACACCTCTTGGTCAAAGTGATCTTATGCGTTGGGGCCGTTCTGGTTGTTGGGGAGAGCGGTGTTCTTTTGGGTGTTCATTGATCCGGTCTCTACCATGCAACTTTTGTCAGGGAAAAGTTTGCCGGACAACGTATTCTCATAGACGACGCCAATTGATAATGCTAGATCCTTGGTGAGGGTGGGATCAAGCTGACCAGATGATTGCATGGCGCCTATGAATGTCTGCAAGAAAGGGGAGAGCTCGAGGAGGCATCGGTGTGGTGCTGGCCTAAGATTCTCCGATGGTGAAGTCAGGTCTTTTCTCTAATATAATAAGATGTGTAATTTTATTCTAGTGTTTTCTCATACCTTCAAGTGGTGATGGTCTCCTCCTCTTATAAGGCATATGCGTTTGCTAGCTGTGAGTTGTCCCAACTCCCGTGAGAGATTTATGCTCGGGGGCACTAACTGGCTTGCCAACTATGATATTGAGTTGGCTATTCCCAAATATGGCTAGCCCAGGATGGTAGTCTTTAATCCTGTCCTTGACTATTGACACAGAAGGCAGGTGAAGGGGCAGTAAACTCGAGTCATCTGGTTCGAGAAAGTGGATTGGTCTTGGCAGATCATTGGTCTTGGCTCGTGCGAGATAATCCCTGAGTATGGTCAACCTTGGCCCCAGACAGAGACAATGTCCTGGCCTAGTAGTTTTCGAATGTTGCTGGCTTCATCTTATGCCGAGATGTTGCTCAGGCCCTGTTACCCTTGGCGGATCAGCGATCTCGGTTTATGCCGAGAAGGCGCTCAGCCTTGGTCGGTTTCTTTCCTCTTTACGCTCCCTGAGGGTTCGTGTCGGGATTGGTCGGGTGTTACTTCCCTACCCATCAAGTACTATGTCTGCCTTGCTTAGAACATAGACAAAGACTTCAAGCAAGCTTGAAACATGATTTGGTATTGAGGGACAGTGGCACAAGGGTTTCATTATATTACTTGTCTAATTCTGACTCTTGGATGTGAAATAAGAATAATAATAATAACAATAAATTTACCGAAATAATAATAATAATTTGGATGGTTCTGAATCATATCCTCTTGCCAATACTACAGCACCTATGTCAGTCCCTTTTCATCTCAAACTTATTATATGTAGGTTCTTTTTGTAGTCTTTAGGGTCTTGAATGTGTAATCATATTTATTTTAACATGCCACTTTCCAATATTTCTCTAATTTCTTCAAAATTTTCATTTGAAACATCCCAGCAACATTTTGCAAAATTTCCATTACTCCCTAGAGCAAGATGTCCATCAAAACTGAAATATTGAACCTTGCCTATAATCACTCAAATCCTTTGATCTTAACCTCACGAGTCTGTCTATTCAAGCCTTACTAGGAGGTGATTCCGGAATTAAACTTTGTATTCACTCTTGAAGTCTGTTGATTCTGTGCTATTTCCCACCACTTTTAGATTAGTTATTAATTTTAATCTCACCTCTTCGTGGTTTTGCCGTCAAAGCGTCTCCCTTACAGAGGAAGCTTCTTACAGGGTTCTTATATTGGGGAACTGCAGAAGGCTTCGGATAAATCAATTATAATCAGTGAAATTCTCGACCCAAGCACCAAAATTCTATTATCTAAATTAAAGATCAGTGATTATGTTCTATCAAATGAGCTTGTAAGCATGGCATTGGCCATGGTTGCAGAGGACCGCCAGATAAATGATGCACTGGAGGAGCTCTTTTCTGAAGAGGTAATCATTACCCAGCTGAAATAATTTCAACTACCCAGTTCTTTTTCTACTCAAAAGAATAAAGTGGACCCAAGCTCCAACATCCTCAGCTCAGTGACCCTTACTCCCATACTGTGTAGCAACTGATTTCTGGGCTATTCAGTAGGTTAGCCATCTCTTCCATGAAATATAACTGAGCAGACAGACACTTCCATCTGCCGATCTATAAACTTCTTTTTCTATATTTCTGTTTTCTGATTCATAAACTTTTAGCTGTCTTTGCCAAAAATAATAATAATAATAATAATAAATAAAATAAAATTTTAGCTGTAGGTCAGGGTGTACATATCCTTCTGCCTTGGTTTTGTTGGGCAATTCTTCTGTCAAGAATTGGATTGCCCACCGCTTGATCAATCAAAACAAATGAGGTGTGCCATATGTATGGTATGGGGGTGGAGTTCATTGAGGATGATTGGAGAGATCCTATAATTCGAAGTCTATGATATTGAGATCAAACTGTAGATTTGATCTGTCTATGTATAGACATACTCTTCGTTGCATTTAATGAAAACTACCCAAGTACTCATTGGCTAGCCAGCCTGGGCTTGGTGTATTCTTCTCTTAGCATTGCCTCACCTTGACCATTTTATCTTATCTCTCTCTCTCCCCCCCCCCTCCTTTCCCTCTCTCTCTCTCTCTCTTTATCTCTCTATCTATCTATATATATATGTGTGTGCATGTGTGTGTGTAACTGTAAATGCCTTTGTTGAAGTATATTAATTTGTGTATCTCCTAACACTTTAAGGTGTTGGGAGAGTTGGTTAATTCACTCAACATGTTATAAGAGCCAGGTTAGGTTGTGAGTTCAAATCCCCGTGGAAGTAATCCTATCCCCATGGAAGTAATCCTTGACCTAATACTACACTCTAGGAGAGCAGTGTTCCTCTTGGGGGGTGTTGAAGTATATTAATTTGTGTATTTCCTAACACCTTAAGGTTTTTGGAGAGTTAGTTGATTCACTCACCAGTCTCTATACTTTAATCCAATACATTATCATTATCTTTCAAAAAATTAAATAAGCAAATAAATAAAACTAACAAACAGATGTTCGCAAAATTTACTTGTATAATCAGTTCAAAGCAAAGTTGATTTAAATCTCAAAGGTAAGGATTTGAGTCCAAACTCCAATGTCTTGAGAGATCTTCAAACTGGACGCTTGCTCAAATAAAATTTTCCCTTAACGCTAGGAACTTAGCTGAGTTGGCCAAATCAATCTTGAAACCCTCTGGTGTCATAGTTAATTCTATGGTTATATTGATTTGATTGGTCATATATATGATATTTGATTAACCTTAATCACATTTTTATCTTTGCTTACTATTAAAATTAAAATTTAGATTGTTCATCATGTGTACCTTCAGCGAATGTTGAGTTAAATTTAGGTGAAAGAACAAAATACAATTTTAGGCAAAAAGAATTAGAAAACAAAGCCTTTTATATCCATATTTCTGGATGATTACCAAAACTTTGGGTTATGAGAAAAATTTTAGATTGATGAAAAGTCTAGGATTTTTTGCAGAAAATATTTAGGAAATATGTGAAAAAAGAATAAAATAAAGAATAAAATATAATTCAGATGATCTATCAAAAGCTATGAACATAAATCAAGAAAAAGCTGGGGAGCTCTTAAGTGGTTACAGCCTTAGCTTGCAAGGTGTTGCAGAAAATATTTAGGAAATATGTGAACAAAAGAATAAAATATAATTAAGATGATCTATCAAAAGCTATCAACATAAATCAAGAAAAATCTGGGGAGCTCTTAAGTGGTTACAGCCTTAGCTTGCAAGGTGTTGCATCTTGATTGATTCTAATAAATAAGTGAACTTTATCATGCGGAGGAATGGTTTAAAATATCAATTTGGTTGATATATGGGTAACACCTGAAATGCAATAACATTTAGGTGAGCATTACACCTCATGCATCTTCCATATGTAATGAGGTGTGGAATTGTTTTTTTGGCTTGTTTAAAATGTATTGGGTTATGCCAGCAAAACACTTTGGACCTTGTCGTGAGTTGGAAGGTCCATACATTAACACACAAGGGCATGCTCTTTTGGAAGGTCCATGCATTAACATACAAGAGCAGGCTCCATTGGAAGGTCCATGCATTCACTTGGGCAGCTTACCCGTGTCTAAATGATATGATACTGATATTGTCATTAAATGCTCATGGATACTTTGAGAGTACAAGTTCCTTGTTTCCAACCATAAAATATGTTAATTTCTTGACTCTTAATAGTTTCCATGTTTTTTTTTACAGCAAAAATATATAAATTTTATATTCTAACGAATATTATTATAAGAAACCATGTGGAGTATTAGAAGTTTTATTAAATTTGGCGAGATATAAGTACTTCAGAAGATACTTTCATAACAAACTTATAGTAAATTCATGGATAAGCATATTAAATGGGAGACTCTTTGATGCAGGACAACCTAGAAAGGCTGCTAACATGTGGGTTATGGGCTTAGCAAGGGTGTTACTAGAGGATAATCACAACATTGGTTAAAGGTGAAATTCCCGAAATGGTGATCCAAAGATCCTAGAGGGGGGTGAATATGATCTTTAAACTTATTTTAAAATTTTTTTTTAACTATTTAAACCCTCTTTGATTTACTTTTAAATTAATTAACATTGCAACCGAAATTAGACAAGTAAACCAAATAAATAAGAGTAGACAATAAGCACACCCACACAAGACAAAGATTTAAAGTGGTTCGGCACTCCGGACCTACGTCCACTATCCAACCAATTCCTTTAAGCCTATTTAATTTTTATTAATAGTCATCCTAAACTATTACAGGAGAATTAATAAATATGAATATTTATTTACAAGTTCCAGAGAATCTACTCCCTTGTAAGTGCGTTCCCAGTGACTCAGATGGACACGTTCCATCCAATGACTCTAATGGACTATGTTTCACTTGACTCTGACAAATGTGGTGAGAATCTGCCTTCGGTGACTCCAGTAAAGGCTACAAACACGTTATAGAATATGTATTCTTTTTGTTTTAGGTTGCCTCTTGTGTAAGCTAATTTGACTATATAAAACCCACTTTTTTTACTTCTAAAGAATATAACTAAGAACTTTGGGAAGCTCTTTCAAGGTCTTGAAAAGAAAATAACTATGAAAAGGATCTCGAGATCATATGCTAAGTTAATTTACCTCAGATTATTTTTCTCACTCTTTGGGCTTGAGTTCACAATGATATAACTATAGAATCATTTATAGGTGTTGTACTAACAAATGAGACTTATTTTCCGATCTATAGATTTGAAAAACTAGCCCAAGGGATCCTTTAATAGATCTATTAAAACGGTAAAAAAAATTAGCCGTTATAAATATCTCGAATAAAAGATCTTTCCATTTTCATAAAGAGCTCATCGAGAAACTCGTTTTGAGTACTTACGGGCCCTAAGCAGACATTTGGATCAAAATTTATGGTCATTTTAAGTTGGGTCATCTTTCATTTTCAGCACATTTTTATTTCACTTAATTTTTGTCAATTTGGTCCATCATTGATCCAATCCTTATAGAATCTTTTCTAGGTTTGTGTGATCCATTTTAAGCTATTCTAAGTCTACCTAAAGTTAGGTTCATACCCAAAAATCTCATTACCACTTATCAACATTTTATGATTTTATGTTTAAATTCTAGGAGTTGGCTTTTTGGAGATAGCTTGCTCTTGAGACTTGAAATTCTTCAACACATGCTTGGATCTCTTTGGCTTGTGGTCATTTTGGCTTTCGAGTCCATCTTCCTAACGCTTTCTTAGGCTCTATATTTGGACTTACATAGATATACAAAATATATGCAAAGTTTATTACATCTGCACTCTTTACACTTGTTTTGAAATAGACATTAACCAAGTTACCCCTCTAGCATGTCAAAAAATTCAAAAAATTTTAGGGTAATTTTTGACATGTTTAATGGTTCTATTGTTAAAAATTTCATGAAATTTCGATAAGATTAGATAGATCAATTCAAAGAATTTTGGAAAAGAAAATGTAGGAAAACTTATTTAGAGGTTTAAGTATTAAAAGGGTTCAAGAAACACTTGAGAAGATGAGCTTTTTTATGGAGAAAAACTAGTAAACAACAAAGATATAAAAGAAAGAGAGAAAAATGAAGAAGATAATGAAAAGAAAAAAAAAAGAAAAGAAAGAAAAAGAGATAAATACTTTATGAGAAAATCACCAACCTCATTATGAGGAAATCACCAACCAAGGTCTCAAATCTTAGCACCATAGCTTGGAGAAGAGAGAATTATTCATACCCTTGTACAGAGAAAACAAAGACTTTTTATTATTATTAATCAACTTCATTGTAAAATTATAGAGAGGAGTGTCTTTTAATATGCTTACAACCTTAAACAATAAGAAACTTGCTAAAATTAAAAACTTTCTAAAAATCATAAACTTACTAGCTAAGTTTTCTTAAAACGTAAAATTTTCTAAAAACTCACTTTCTTAAAAATTAAAACAACTAAAAGACTATATAAGAAAAACACTATTTCCATTTTTACTGACACTCTCTTAATAATTTGGTCATAACTTTTTCAAATCACATCGGATTTGCGCAATCTTAGTCTCATTAGAAAGTAATTAAATAACATATCTAATGACACCAAAATCAAGCTAAAAATGCAAGTTTTTCCCTTTGAAAAAGTGAGTTAAACATTAAAAACGGGATTATTATAAAAAAAACAACCAAAATCTTGACACTATTAGCCTTATTACATGAACACATAAAATAAATGTTACACCCTATAACATTGCATCTTCCATAAATCGTTCCATGCATAGATCACACCAAGGCCAAGTGTGGGTCCCACCTTGCTCTCATGTCCTCATTATATGACTTAAGGAGCTATTGGCCAAAGAGTTTTAGATTAAGGATTTGGGACAGTTAAAGTACTATCTTGGAATTGAGGTAGTTAGTTCCAAGAAAGGGATCTTTATTTCATAGCGAAAGTATGTTCTTGATCTTCTGCAAAACACTATCTTAACAGAGGTAAGCCTTGTGAAACTCCTACTTATTCCCATCATAGAAAAAAGGAAGATGAGAATGACTTTTTCCTGGTGAATGGAGATATCAAAGATTTGTGGGCTGTCTCATATACTTTTTTCTTATTAGATTGGACATTGCCTTTGTTGTTAGTTAATTCATGAATGCTCCCATGAGATCTCATTTAGAAGCTATGTACAAAATCCTCAGATATTTCAAGGGTTTCCCATGGAAAGGCCTCTTGCATGCAAGAAGAGGTCATCTACATGGGGAGGCATACATAGATGCTAATTGAGCCGGTTCAATTATGGATCATCAATCTATATTCGGTTATTGAGATTTTATAGGAGGCAATATAGTCACATGGAGTAAAAACCAATCAGTTGTGGGCAGGTTTCAGTCTCTGGCACATGGGATCTGTGAGCTGATATGGATACAAATGCTTCTAGCCAAACTTGGTTCCTAGTTTTAAGATTGATGAACCTATGTTGTGATAAAAAAGCATTAGTATTGCTTCCAATTTGTTCCAGCATGATTGAGCCGAACACGAGGAGGTAGACTATCACTTCATCAAAGGTCATTTGAAGTCCGACATTATTTACATGTCATTTGTAAAGATTGAGGATCAACTAATAGACATCTTCATCAAAGGGCTGCACAATAAACAATTTTATTGGGAATATTAGATCTCGATTCTTCAATTCGATAGGAGAGTGTAGGAATACATGTATGTGTGAGAGCATGGCATTATTGTAATACTTCCTACATGTATGTAAAGGTTGGTATGATATTAGTATACTATACCATATAATGTATGTTTTATACATATTCTAATAAAAGTAATGGTAGAGTATACACACTACTCTACCCATAACTTTTTCTCCCAAAATTCACTCTTTTTATTTTTATTTTTCTGTCTTTCTTCTTATTCTTCTCCACAAAACCCTACTTTTCTCCTTCATCTTCACATAAGCCAACTTAAGATTTTTAAAGAGACTAACATACTTAGGCGTAAGTATTTGTGAGGTTCATTTGTCTTTGTTAAGTAATGCAAACCCATAGAGAGACGAGAGTTGTGCTTGAGCTAGATTGTATCTTAGAGTTATCTTGGCTACAATCCCTTGCACAATCTAGAAGGCCTCGTCTACCTTCAAAAAGCATAATAACGACACTACTAGACTCGGTGAGGTTGGTTAAAGCAAGATGAACTAAATCTTGACACAATGAAATTTTTTATATCCATAATTTCTTAGATCTGATATTTCGGTGATCAAAATTTCTACGACTGAAAATTACTGGTACTAAATTTTCTAAGACTAGAATTACAAAGATTGTAATTTCCAAGGCTTGCATTTCTGCAATTGGAATTTCTGTGATTTGCTTTTCTGAGATGAGTTGTTATGTTGCAAGCGACAACTGTGAGTCCCTTGAGTATTGCTAATTTTATCTTTCCATTAAATCAACACATTTTGTGGTCATTAGTGAGCAAGGATTTTACCAATATTTGGCTGATGAATATCAATGGGAATTAGAAGGCTGCTATACATGGTTACCAAATTGGATTGTCCAAATATTGAAGCAATCATCTGGCCACAAATCAGAATTAACAGTGTTTTGGAAAGATCATTGAGATGTAAACTTTGGACCCCTTTTGTATAATGGTTCTTAACTAGTATATGTAATTTCTTTTGTTGGTTGTATTTTGGGTTGTTGCTGATCCCAGGGATATCCTGTGAATTGGAGGCCTTGGACCTTTTGTACATTGATGGTTGTTGACCTTTGAATGATAATCTTTTGTACAATGTTTTAATAGTATGACTTCAGAATGTTCTTTCCTTCTCTCTTTTTCATTTTCATTTAGTTTATGGGTTGGTTTGACATTCTACCGGTGGCTTAGCAGTAAATGTGGTGCACAGCCACACATGCAGGGGATAGGTTTAGTTACATTTCAATAGGCCTGACTATGAAATCTCTCACACCAAAATCAACCTATTGAGATTACCACAACCGTCCTAACATTTGCGATCCTGACTCCATTTTCTTTTCACACGGTTAACTCATTTCTTTGTTTTCTCATCGGAGCTGGGAAATAAGATGTTTATAAGGCAAGGCGATCTATACCTTTGTGAAGAGGAGGAACTAAGTTTCTATGAAATAACCTTACGTGCCCGACAGAGGAAAGAGATTGTGATTGGGTATCGTCTTGCAAACGCAGAGAGAGCTATCATCAATCCCCCAGCCAAGAGTGAGAGACGGAGGTGGTCATCATAGGATGTTTTTGTAGTAATTGCCGAGAAGGTATGAGAAACAGTGTCTGTTGATTATCTACTACACAAAACAGGAGGGTCCTTTAAACAGGGAAAATGGATATGTTGCAAAGAAACAAGATCAAAGGCTTGGGTGATAGACTGAAGCTAATAAACTGCATTTGCACGTTTAGCAACTGTACTGGAAAAATCCTTGAACCAAATTGTTGTGGTTAGCGGCCAATCAAATTCCTGCTCTACAACAAAGAGAGAGCTTAGTTGTAAAATTTTTGCAAAATAGATTTTGTTTTAATATATGTGAATAGATGCATTGCTATGCTTATGGGCTACAAGGTTGTTACAATTGAGCTTTAAGTAAAGGGTACTGCTATTTACACCACATAAATTTCTGAACTTACCTCATTTAAAATTTATTATTTTTGTTTTTCCTTTTATACTCCTTCTCCAATTCTTTCCTTTACCTAAAATACCCCTCCCCTTCTCTCAAACCCCACCCCTTTCTTACGCCGGCGACGTTGGTCCCTCGGTAGTAACCCGGAGTCTGGTAACGGTTTTTTTTTTTTTTTTTTTTTAATTTTTTACGTGTTCGGCTGCTGTTATCGAGCAAGGCAACCCCCACTTGGCCAGCCCAACCAAATAGGCTGGTGCTCCACCCTGTTCCAGCCTAGTCGGTTGGGTTAACCAAGTGGGGTTAGGCCCTGCTCGGCTGGGCTGGCTGAGCGGGGGTTGCCTTGCTCGGCAACAGCAATCAGAACAGACGAAAAAAAAAAAAAAAGAAATGGAGAGGGAGGGAGAGGAGAGAGGAGAGAGGAGAGAGAGAGAGAGAGAGAGAGAGAGAGAGAGAGGAGGAAGGGGGTGTGGGAGAGGGAGAGGGAGAGAGAGAGAGGTGGAGGGGTGCCAGAGGGGGAGTGTGGGAGAGGGAGGGAGAGAGAGAGAGGAGGAGGAGGGGTGCCACAAGGGAGAGGGAGAGAGAAAGAGAAAGAGGGAGAAAGAGAAGGGGGGAGTGCGGGAGAGGGAGGGAGGGAAAGATAAGAGGAGGATTGTCGGAGGGGAGAGAGGAAGAGGGAGATAGAGGGGGGAGTGCGGGAAGGGAGAGTGAAAGAGGAAGAGAGAGAAAGAGAAAGGGGAGTACGGGAAGGGAGAGTGAAAGAGGAAGAGGGAGAAAGAGAAAGGGGAGTGCGGGAAGGGAGAGTGAAAGAGGAAGAGGGAGAAAGAGAAAGGGGAGTGCGCGAAGGGAGAGTGAAAGAGGAAGAGGGAGAAAGAGAGAGGGGAGTGCGGGAGAGGGAGAGAGAGAGGAGGGGGTGTTCGAGGGTCGTTACAACCATCAGAGAGACGTTGCAGCTACCATAGTGGTTGCCAAAGGTGTGAGAGAGAGGAGTATTTTAAGTAGAAGAGAGAGGAGGGGAAAGATATAAAAAAAAATGAGGTAAATTCAGCAAATTTTGAGATGCACCTTTGATAATTGTGCCAAAACTTTGAACCAATTTGGAAAAAAAATCTTTCTTTTTAAATAATTCAAAATGGGTCATACATGTTCATCTCTCTGTTAACTTTTTGCTGTAGTGTTAAGCGTTTCGACTAATAATATTAATGAGACATTTTGAGTTATTTTGCAACCACTAAAAATTAAGTGAGAACGAATCTTGTGAGAACTGTGAAAACGGCATCAGGGTAAGGACACATCAGTGCCAAAAAGTGATAAGTGCTCCCCAAAAAGCGCAAATCACTTTTTGGTACTGAT